>CAIGQW010056815.1:2512574-2530137 GCA_903798125.1 Danio choprae
CACACACACACACACACACACACACACACACACACACACACACACACTCCTCATCTCAGCCTATGAGTTCACCAGAGGTTACTGTACATCCATAAACTCGTCAGATGAATTTCTCCGACTCTGATGGGTCTTGTTAATCAATACTCCACTAATGGATTGAGTGACAGCCCGTCAGACTGCAGATGCATTAGAGCACTGGGTTTTCCCAAGCACTCAGTACTGTTATTGCAATGAGAACAGGGCATTTGTATTGGCCTACTGGTAGATTCAGAGAATGAACCAGAACAGGAGAAGCCAGTTGCATGCTTTATGGTGGTAATGCAATTAATTTACAAATGCAAACACTGTGTGATTGGTCCACACCCTTGCTTGGTGCTTATTCTGATTTGTGTTATTTGTATTTTTCTTTTTGCTTTTATTCATTTTTTTGTAGTGCTGTTAAAACGTTCATCTTTAGTGTAAAACAGGTAAGAAGCTTCAGTGATTATTTATTATTCTGATCATTCTCTTATTAATAGGAAGATTGTATTTGAAGAATTTGAAATAAAATAGGATTTTATTATAATGTGTTGTCATTGGTTTATTTTTTGTTTGTCCTTATTCTACCTCCTTAAAACAACTTAAAATGTTCTGTTACAGCACAAATTAATTAATATTAGAATATTTATGTTTTATTATTGGCAACACAGTGGCTCAGTGGTTAGCACTGTCACCTCACAGTAAGAAGGTTCCTGGTTCGAGTCCCGGCTGGGTCAGTTGGCATTTCTGTGTGGAGTTTGCATGTTCTCCCCGTGTTCGTGTGGGTTTCCTCTGTGTGCTCTAGTTTTTCCCACTGTCCAAAGACATGTGGTATTGGGGAATTGGCTAAGCTAAATTGTCCCTAGTGTATATGTGTGAATGAGAGTGTTTGGGTGTTTACCAGTGATGGGTTGCAGCTGGAAGGGCATCCGCTGTGTAAAACATATGCTGGATAAGTTGGCGGTTCATTCTGCTGTGGCCACCCCTGATGAATAAAGGGACTAAGCCGAAGAAATAATTAATGAATGAATAACATGTCTGTTAATACTTATTTTTGTTAATAATTAAACTTTTTTCTGTTTATTTGTATGTTTTGTTTTAATTAGTTTTTACATTTAATAAATTACAAATTGAGAAACAGTAAAAACTGAAAAATAAATCAAATAAGTAGTGCAAAGTGAAAGGATCCACAGCTTTTGTTGTACACCACGATCAATAATAAAATCAAATCTAAATAAAATACATAATGGTCATTTTTACCTGTTATTAATATAATATGTATGTTAATACTTGTTCAATTATGTTAATTATGTTAACTTATTGAATGTATGTTAATACCATAATTGATTGTTAATAATTCAACTTTTGTATTTACTTGCATATGTAAAACAAAAATATGTTCATTTGTTTTTACATTCATTGAATTACAAATTGAGTACTGTTGCTATTTACATGTCAAACGTAGCTCTCAGAAACAGTAATATGTCTTCGAGTAAATCCTATGTATTCTCATGAGTTGTTTTGTGGTGTTGTTGTTCGACAGGGCCGCTGCTCCAGAGAGAACTGCAAGTACCTACATCCTCCTCCACACCTGAAGACGCAGCTGGAGATCAACGGCCGAAACAACCTGATCCAGCAGAAGAACATGGCCATGCTCGCTCAGCAGATGCAGATCGCCAATGCCATCATGCCTGGCAGTCAGCTTCAGCCCATGGTGAGAAAACACCCTCGACAAACGCTTCTGGAAACATCCGTGCAGATTGAACCTAGAATGACATCACACAAGTAATGAAACACAGGGGTGTATAGAGTTGAATGCTAAATTATCAGCGTTCCCGTGAAATGTTTCCTAAGTGCTGTTTAACAGATTTGCACAGTATTTACTATTATATTTTTATCTTCAGGAACAAGTCTTGTTTCTTTTAGTTCTTTTAGTTTTCAATATTTTAAAAAGTTTTTAAGGTCAGTATTATTAGCCCCTTAAGAAATATATACAGTTGATGGCAAAATTATTATCTTTTTCAAATATGTCTTGTATATGTGACATTTAATGGAGCAAAAGGAAACTTTAAAAGTATTTCCGATATTATTTATATCAATTAAAGTCTTATTTGTTTTATTTTGACTGGAATAAAAGCAGTTTTTGAACAATTTAAACCATTTTAAGGTCCATATTATTAGCCCCCTTAAGCAATATTGTTTTTCAATATGCTAAAATATTTAGAAAGAAGTTAAAAGGGAAATACCTTATTGTTTTAGAACTTCCAATTCGAGAGGGGTTTGAATGCAGACCTGGTGCAGATGCAATCTGAGCTGCATGCAATGCTTTTTAATGGGCTCACCTAACCCCACCCCTAACCCTACTCCTCACAGTGACAACCTAGCTCCATTGAGTGTATTGTGTCTGACATTGCATCTTTGAGAAATGCAATCTCAGCTTGCATCATAAAGGCTACATCCAGATACTATTGTCCGATTCAGTTCAGAGAAATGACTAGGAATAATAAACGGCAGAAAACAGCAGAAAGTGTGTTCATGACTATACAGACAAAGTAGAATAATATAAGAAGAAATTATCAGTTTGCAGCATCAAGCAGCATAATAAGCTGTTTTTAACATCTACAAATGAATGGAGGTGAAGACCAGGAGTCTCGAGCCAAAAAGATTCCAATGACTGCGCTCGCTCATACATGAAGAATAAGGTCAATACACGTGTTAACAAAGGGGTGGGGCTAATGAATAACTATGCCAAGGAACAGGCAGGTGGGTGTGGTTGATGCGAGATTAATGATGGTGAATATGGTGACAGAGCAAACGGGTAAAACAAAGAAAAGGAATACAAAGAGCACATTGAACACTAACTTTTCACACTTTCACTTGTATGAGTGTATGTTTATGTATATGCCCCCAAAATGTTGAGGCTTTTGGACACTTATGTTGTAGAATGTATAATAATAATAAAAAAAAATAATATTATTATTATTATTACTGCTTATAAAACAACAATGTAGACTGGTATAAAGTATGTGTTAAATGTTACAAATTGTATTAATTATATGTTATTGTATTCATGTATTATGGTTACAAAATTACAAGGTGGGTTGATATAACGTGTTGTTTTTTATATTTGTATTGCTATAATTAATTAATGTATTACATTTAATTCTATTTTATATATTTATTGCTTTATATATATATATATTTATTGACTATAAGACAATGTATAGGTTCTGAGTCACCATCTCATTTGTTGTTATTCTTGTCTGTTTCAGCCTATGTTTTCGGTCACGCCAAGCCTTGCAACCAATGCCAGTGCAGCTGCGGCAGCGGCGGCGGCTGCATTTAATCCGTACCTGGGCCCAGTGTCTCCTGGCCTGATGTCCGCAGAGATCCTGCCCAGTGCACAGGTGCTGATGGCGGGCAGCCCTGCGGTGGCGTCTGTGCCGTCCGCTGCCAACGCCGCTGCTGCTGCCGCTTCAGCCGCCGCCGCACAGAAACTGCTCAGAACAGACCGACTGGAGGTACGAGATCAGCCTTGATTCACATTCAGACACTGTGTGCATGCAGCTGGGTCACAGCAAACCATTAGATACAAAGCTGCTGCTGCCCCCTGCTGACCACTAGAGGAAAAGAAAAGAAAAACTGTCATCTGTGTATGCTGCATTTTGTTTCAGTTCAGTTTTCACTCTTTATTCCAAAACTGCGTACTAATTTGTTTCAGTAGCCATTCTGAAAAAATTTATCAAAAATATTTAGAGAGTATAGTGAGAGAGGCCTATGGTAATTGTTGAAATAGTTTTTTATATAACACTAAATTAATAATCCCTGAATTTTTTTTATGAATGTGTATTTATTGTTAATATTATTCATTATATTAATAAAATAAGTTATATTGTATTAGTGTAATATATTATATCTATATTTAGAAAAAGGTGTTGGTGTTTTAATTCTAATATTAATATTTGTATAAAATATGGGTTAATGTTTTTATATTATTAATATAATTTTATATATTAATGTAGACATTATAAATAATGATGGAGTACAAAAAACAAGGCTGGTTGTATTAAATAGGAATGATGTGTTTTTCTTACAGTATTTTTATTAATAAGGTAATTTCTTAAATTAATTAAATAATAAGAAAAGTATATATTTTATGTATTTATTGCATTAATTGCTTGTGTGCTTTGCATGGTAGGATGGAGAATTTCATTTAGTTTATTGCACATTTTAGCAATATTGCATATAATATAGCAATACTTGTGAAAAATGTCAATTTGCCATAGTCAAATTAAATTTAAAGGGATAGTTCACCCAAAAATTACAATTCTGTCATCATTTACTCACCCTTCACTTGTTCCAACCCAGTTTGAATTGGACCCTTGACTTTGTAACCATTGACTTCCATAATATTAAAAAAAATACCATGGAAGTCAACGGTTAATGGTTTCCACATTTTAGCCCAAACAATGACTGTGATGCAGCGTATTTCTGTATATCCTTAGGTGTGTCGTGAATACCAGCGTGGCAACTGCTCTCGTGGGGAGACGGACTGCAGGTTTGCCCACCCTGCCGACAGCACAATGATCGACCCCAGCGACAACACAGTGACGGTGTGTATGGATTATATAAAGGGCCGCTGCTCCAGAGACAAGTGCAAATACTTCCACCCCCCTACTCACCTGCAGGCCAAAATTAAAGCCACCCAACACCAGGTCAATCAGGCCACGGCCGCCGCTGCCATGGTGAGTACAATCTCACATCATATACAGTAAACAAATTATGGAGAAGTAACTCTTTCTAAGATTTAAGGTTAACTTTGATGCATTTAAAGGTACAGTTCACACAAATATGAAAATTTGCTGATGAAAAATGTAGGTAATATTTTTTTTTTTCCAGTAGAGTATTAAAGGGTTAGTTCACCCAAAAAAAAGTACTGTTGGTGTGCCTTCAGGAACAGGGTTGGGAAACACTGCTCTAGTCGTTTCAATCTACTGACACATTAACACAAATAAATTTATTTTAGATAAAATCTGAGAGCTCTCTCACCCTCTATAGTCAGAAATGGTCTTGAGATGTTTAAAGAAAAGGAACCAAAAAAACAATGTCAAAACATTCCATGTGATTCCACTATAGTGTGGATCATCTGTAATCATGTTGGTAGCTCCAAGAACAATTTTGTGTTAAAAAAAAAAAACTGTAATTATGACTTTGTTTGCCTATATAATTTCTTTGGTGTCAGGTCGTCTGGGTGCGCATTTACTACGGGCAGTACAACATATTGTTGTAACAACATATTGTGCAACATATTATATAAGTGTCGTATTGCCCATAGTAAACATGCACTCTAATCTTATGTGGAAAACACTGGTGAAAAAAGATTTTTGTTTTTTGGTGTACAAAATTGTTCTTGGAGCTTCATATGATTATAGAAAATGATCACATAGAATATCTAACAATATTTTTGGTTTCTTTTATTGACTTTGAACATCTTAAAACTGTTGCTGTCTATGAAGGATCAGAGAGTTTTAAGCTTTCATCTAAAATATTTTCATTTGTATTACAAAGATGAATGAAGGTCTCAGGGGTTCAGAACAACATTAGAGTACGTAATTAAAAAGTCATTTTTGAGTGAACAAATCCTTAATATAAAGAAGATTTTTAGCTGAAATTGTGGGCCTTGGTGTTTCCTAAAATGCAAGTCAATGGATACTTGACACTTAAAAAAAAATAAAAATAAAAATCCAGGCAATACAAAATTAATACAGTCTGGAGCTTGAACTTCTTGATGCATAATGATGTATTCATGAGCACAATCTCACATGTCAGCTCATGTTATTCACTTAAGTCGAGTGTGTGCGGATGGTCTGACATAACCCTCACACAGTTTCACACACTTCAACATCCTGATGCAGACCCTGATGCACACCTCTCAAAAAATGTAACTACACTTTGCAATGACACGGAACGCAAGATCTTTGATTGGTCGGCTTTGATTGGTCACCACTATGATGAGAGTGGGCAGGGCTGAGAGCTGTGGGAGCAGAATGAGGCCAGTGGCAAAAGTATTTACCAAGTGTATTTACAAGTGTCGATTCCCAGGGGAGGAACTCAAGGTTGAATACTTTTGTTTTGTGTTTACTTTATGATTAAAGTTGTTGAATGTTCGCTAGTTCCCCCCTCTTTCTTCCTTAAATGAATGTGAGTTTGAGCTGCTGCTACTGTAGCATCGCACACATTTCTGGCATAAATAAAAAACAGTCGCAAAAGAAAATAGACGTAGAAAACTAGAATATAGAAACCCCACTGGCTACTATCTTTTCAGAGGTGTTATTGCAGGGCAGCAGAGACAGAATGCTCACAATGGCATGGGCTACTGTTTGTGCAAGGTATGCGACATAGGGTAGGACTATCACTCAACGCATACGTATAAATCATGCTTTACAGTGGAGAAGAAGGATGGCTGTGTTGAATTGTGCAACAGGGAGCTTGTGATCCAGACTGCCATAAATTTGTTGGCTGTGGTTTAAAGGTAATACTGTTATTAATAATGTTCATTTTTTTTGCACACATATTGTTTTTCTTCATAAGACATCTCAGTGGCTTGTCAGAAGCCACGGATATTTTTTAGGGGGTTCTCAAATTGCTGGTATCCAATGACTTGCATTTTATGAATCACCAAAGTTCATGATTTCAGTTTAAAAATCTCCTTTAATGTTCTACTGAAAACAAAAAAAGTCACCTGTATCTTTTATGCCCTGAGGATCGGTACATTTTCAGCTCATTTCCTTTTTTTAAGCGTACTATGCCAACAATCAAAATCCCCCTGGGGTCATTCAAGATGAGTTTGTGATTTGTTGAAAAAGCACAAAGATTTGGAAAAATTTGCTTTTTTATTAGAAAAATAAAAGTATTTTTTGTTTGTTTTGTTTGCTTGCAGTGATGAATTGTTAAAAACCACTGATTAAATCTTTACCTTAATCCATAAGTCAGTGTTTCCCAACCCTGTTCCTAAAGCCACACCTACAGTACACATTTTCAGCCTCTCCGTAATCTAACACACCTGAATCAACACATCAGATAAGAAGAGACTCCAAAACCTGAAATGAATGGGTCAGATAAGGGAGACAACCAAAATATGAACTGTTGATGTGCCTCCAGAAACAGGGTTGTGAAACATTGCCATAGGTAATCCAAATGATTCCAGGACCTGTATGAGGGGTCTTATCAAGCAGAAAGTTGCATGTTTGTAGGAAACAAATCTAACATCCTTCAATCAAGTGCTTTAGTCTTCTATCCACAGTATCGCTTTCTCCAGTGAAAAAGTTGTCTGAATCAGAAGAGAAATGTGAATAGATCGAGTGCTGCAAACAAATACACTGATGTGAAAGGACAACATGGGGAACTTTTTCAATGGAGGAAGAGATATTATTGGCTATTGAGTATACTTTAACAAACAGTTAAAACATCTTCAAATAACTTAATGATGGATTTATTTGTGACCCTAGACCACAAAACCAGTCATAATTGTAATTTATTTTTAAAATTGAGATTTATACATCATCTGAAAGCTGAATAAATAAGCTTTAAAAGATAGGACAATGTTAACATAAGAAAATATTTGGCCAAGATAATACTACTTTAAATATGAGGAACCTGAGGGTTAAAACAAAAAATCTACATTTTGAGAAAATGCATTACATATTACTTAGCAAAAATTGACTTTACAAAATATCTTCATGGAACAAGATGTTTACTTAATATTCTAATGATTTTTGCCATAAAAAGTTTGTGGTCCAGGGTCACATGTCTTACAAATATGGACTGGAGGATAACTTGTGGACTATTGTTTTAATGATTCACTACAGAGAATCCATTGCTGAGGAAGTGATGTAATACTACGTTTCATCAAATCTGTTTTGGTGAAAAACCAACAGATTCACAACTTGGAGCAAATTTTCATTTTTGGGTGAACTATTTGAAATAAGCTTCAGGAGTCTGTAAATGTCTTTATGTATGCAAAACTAACAGTTTTTTTAGATGGTATATATTTAACCTCAGGTTAGCATTGATATATCTCTGTGCCATTTTAAAGGAATGCATTAAAGAAAAAAAGCATAAACTAAACTTTTTCGAATGTGTCCTATGCGTTATATTTTTGATAGAGCTCTGTGTAAGCTATTATAAAGCTCATATCATTGCCATTTCCCATTTAAACTGCTCAAATACGTGATTTGATCATCCTGTCGAGCAGAGGGCAGTGTCATAACTATTTCTATGTAACATTTCTCCACATTAAATGTATGTTTGCAATCCAGCCCAATGTTATCCACTGTACAGCAATGTCAATGAACCCCTGTTAATGTTACCATGATTAATGTACATTGTTAAACTTTAATCTCAGTAGTTTTCCATATAAAAAAAGAACAGAATGGACTGTATTTCTGCATGCCTTAGTCCTGATATCCCCCTGTATACTGCATTCCAATGATTTGTTTTTATTTGTTTTTTTTCTCACCTACCCAAAATGCACTGCTGCCCCCATGATGCACCTCTGCTTGCTGTTTATGTTAATGCGCTTGAACCCCATTGGCCCATTGCCATCATGTGCTCGCTGCCTGCTAATTAAGACTCAGTCGGCTGTCAAATCACTGAAGCGACCCCTCGAAGCCACCTTTGACCTGGTACTATGACCTTTCACCTTTTTGCTTGGCATGTTGCTTTATTGTAGTGTCTTAACAAACCAAAAAACAGAGAGATAATCTGCAAGCATAGTCCTTTTGTGTTTGTTTAATGCCTCTGTTGTGTTCTGTGTTACCATCTCATGTGATCAACTGACTGTGGCGAGCAAAAATTTTAACCAGACGGCACCGCCGCCGCAATCAGATCATCACACGTGTGTTATTTCAGAGCGTGAGGAAAGGGCAAGATGATCTAAACTCTAGTGACATGGCTTCTATGTGTCTATACAGCATTGATGTTCAGTATGCATGTTTAGTAGCTCTGTATTTAATGCATGTGTCTATGGGAGGGGTAGCGGCAGAAGAATACTAAAGCTCCACCATTAAAGCAACAGGAAAGATCAGGGCCTGTATTCACAAAACATTTGATCTTAACATTATAAGAGCTCTGCTAAATAGCAGGCAATGCTTTTAGCTTAGTTTAAAAACATATTCACTATCTTTTAGGGGTTGAGTTCATTGCTTTGGATGATGTCAGCATGCTTATTAACTATGCACTATGCATAATGTGATTGGCTGATAGGGACGGGGTCTCTGTCAGATTTAATCATAGAGCATGATGTTGTGTATAGCCTTATTCAAATAAAGGTTTAAAAAAGCAAATGTTGCCTGTAAAATACAGGTTAAGTGTCATTAATTGAACAAGCATATGTAATCCTTATGTAAACCTTTTCACATGACGTCACGTGGTGTCCGGTTTCACTCTATGCAGCGTATCTTTACTTCCGTCTACACAGAACTCCCCATAGAGAATTCACCCAGTCAGCTGTGTATTTAATACAGAGATGGTTTGATGGTGACTACGGCTGTTTTCTAACAATAAGAAGACTTCATTTTAATTCAGTATTATTAGCTTATGAAATTATTTGTAAGGTATTATTAATTAAAGGTAGCAGTTATTAAATTAAAACCACCCAGTAGGTGGTGGCAGGACACTGTCTTAAGATCTTAATTCATTCAAACAGAGAAACTAAAAAGACCATTAATGGATCAGTAAATAATAAATGATGAAACTGATTGCATTTATAGACTTAATACCAGATAATATGAGAAGATTTGATAAAAATGAAAGAATTTTACTCATGCTGGAACATTCACACATAACAAATAATATACATTTATATTGATAGCAGCATCAAAGTAAAAATAAATCTATTATTAAGGAAACAAACTGAACTAATAAGTAAAAAGGTTGCAAACATATACTTTTCTTGATGAACAATAACTTATTTTTAATAACTTAAACAGTCATTTTGGAACTCATAAATCAGTTCAGTGTTGAAAGAGAAACATTTGGACGCATGTCCAATACTTTAATAGACTTAAATCACAACGTGCAATGTTAATATTTTCAGTGGTAAATTTTCTAGAGAAGTCTCCCATTTATTCAAAGGTAAACGAAACTAAAAATATACCGCGTTGCCGATAGGGGGAAGTGAAGTGACGTCATTGTGAAAAGGGTCTATCCTGGAACACAAAACCATTTATAAGGGACTTTTTTTTACATTTAAATAAGCTTTCCATTGATGTATGGTTCGTTTGTATAGGGTAGTGTTTTTACAAATATTTGAAAATATGTGTGGGTGTTTAGGGTGTAAAAGCAACAAGTAATAACTTGATTTCTAGTTGATCATTTGGAAAAGTGGCAGAAGGTAGATTTTTCCGAAATTCAAATTCTTCAGCAGGATTGCACTCCTTCTCATGCTTCAGCCTCCAGATCAAAGTTCCTGAAAGCAAAAAAGGTCAGGGTGCTCCAGGATTGGCCAGCCCAGTCACCAGACATGAACATTATTGAGCATGTCTGGGGTAGGATGAAGGAGGAGGCATTGAAGATGAATCCAAAGAATCTTGATAAACTCTAGGAGTCCTGCAAGAACGCTTTCTTTGCCATTCCAGATGACATTATTAATAAGTTATTTAAGTCATTGCAGAGATGTATGGATGCAGTCCTCCAAGCTCATGGGAGTCATACACAATATTAATTCTTTTTTCACTGCAACATGACTTTATATTCTATACTGCACATTATTTCTGTTAAGTGACAAGACTTTTGTCTAAGCAAAGTCAGACTTTACTGTCCTAATTAAATCATTAAAAATCAAGGCATGATCATATTTTATTTTGGTAAAATAAGCGCAATCTAGAGGCCTTTGCTTTTCATATAAGCCACTTCTGATACCAAATGATCAACTAGAAGTCAAGTTATTATTTGTTGTTCCTTAAACTTGGATAGGCGACAAGACTTTTGTCAGGTAGTGTATAATGGTACAATTGGTTTTGTGGTCCAGGGTAAACAAATAGAGGATACGCATATGAACAACGATTAATATTAATTGTTTATTTGTTAATATTAATAGTAAACACTGTATTGTTGGTTATTCCTACAAATATAACCATGCAATTGGTTTTGTGATCTGGAGAAAACAAATAGAGGATATGCATATAAACAGTTATTCATATTAATTATTAAAGAGAGTGGAATAATCATAGTTGATAATAAGATATGCAAAAGTAATTGAACAGTTGTTACTTTTTGACAGTTGTTAAATAAAGTACTACAACAACCACAAGCAAATAATGCAATACTTTTTTAAAAGATCATTATCATTATGGTTTGGTAGATTTTGTCCATTTTTGGATAGTTTGTGATTTGGTCTTAGTAACTTAGTAGTCATCTTCATACGTTTTAGAAGTAATTAACTTATGTAGGAGCTACTTGAGATGTGTTTGTGAATACGGGCTCTAGTCTCTTTCTCACACTTATCATGGAGTGAGCAGTGCAGTTTATTTTCCTTTTGTTCTTTTTTGTTTTTTCTTTTAAATGTGTTACTTTGGTCACTTTGTTTTGTCTGCCAGAAACATTTGAGTAGTGCTTCGCTTGCTTCATTTGCATTGAGTTAGCAGTATGGATGTTTAAATGTTAATGACTTTTTTAATACTCTACTGATGTAAAACTAATGATGTGACGTAATCACAGATGCTGATTTTGTAGCCGTAGCGAGAGGAACTTGGCTCTTTGGCTTTTTGCTTGTGCCGTAGACATGTTTTAGCTGCCGCTTGCTTGCTTGTTTGTCAGAATCCAGCCCTGTGATGTTTTTTGCCCTCTGACGATAATTCTGTCTTTTTCTTGTTCCTGTCCTGTTGTTTTTTTTACTCTCTTCCACACGTGCCGACCCGTTTCCCTGTTTTCTCCTCTTCCCTCTGGTCTTATGGGAGCAGGGAATTCCTCACAGTGTAATGCCACCTTTACCAAAGCGACCCACGCTTGAGAAAGTCAACGGTGCCACGAGCATGTTCAGCACTGGCATGCTCCAGTACCAGCAGGCTTTGGCCAACATGCAGTTTCAGCAGCAGGCAGCCTTTATTCCTTCAGGTAGGGCTTCTGAACACTGCTTCAGCTCACCAAACCAAACCACGAGGGACAAATCACAAACACACGGGACATTCTTTCATTTTCTTTCTTATTTTACATCGTCAGGGTTCCCACGGCCATCAAAATGTTGTGTAAATATTTTGTGTTGCATTATGCTATTGAAAAATGATATCAGCATTTCTATTAACTATTCACATAAATGTAGAATAAGGAATATTTATATAGTCATAATATATAGTAAAACAGTAAAGTATCAGTTATGACAAGAATTTATATTATAATTTTAATTTAATACAATTTCATATGTGGTAAACATGTCTAATAGTTATTATTTGGTTATAATGTTACATTTTAATAAGATTAAATGTGCTGTATCATAATAAATAAATGTTCATACGGCCATCAAAATGTTGGAACATTTGTGGAAATATTTTATGAATAAGGAATATTTATATAGGAATATAATATATCTAGTAAAACAGTATAGTATTAATTATGACAATTATTAATATTATAATTTTAATAAAAATGTCCAATAATCATGATTGGTATCACTTTAATTTAGGTCAGAATTCATGCAATTAACTACTGGCCTATTACCTGCCTACTAAGATATTAACTGTTCATTAATAGTTTGTATGATCAAAGTATGATCTAATTCTGGATCCCTACCCAAAACCTAAACCCCACTTCTACCATACTAACTAGTTTATAAAGTTAGCGAAGTTAGTTAATGGTGTGTTAATATTGTGAATTGTGACCTAAATAAAGTGTTACCTTATTTATTAACCTTATTAACCTTATTAGGTTATAATGATGTTACCTTTTAATGAGATTAAATGTACTATATCATAATAAATGTTGTAAATATGTAATTGGTAATATATATATATATAGCCTTTTACAGTGTATATAGTAAATTTAAACAAAATAGTATAACTAATTGTATTAATATAAAATAAAGTTGACCGATTAAAGTAACAATTCACACAATTAACTTAGTAGAAGCCGATTATAAAGATATTACATGATTATTAGAACTTATAAAGTAGGATATTAATAACTATAATTAGGCAGCAAATTAGTAACTTATTAAGCTAATAGCGGGAATTGTACATTAAAAATACAGTGTGACCAAAATAAATATTACTTATACTTGTGTGTGTGTGTGTGTGTATATATATATATATATATATATATTCCTACTTATAAAAAAACTAAACATTTAATGTTAACTCTAAATAGTACTTATATATAATTAATTAAAATATATATATAATCCATCTACTCTCTGTAATGCAGTAATGTTTGCATCCATTACAAGTAAACACAGCATTAAATTAACTCTGGAAAGGTTTTGTGCAAACCATTTGATTACTCGGTGTGGGAACCTTGGCAAAATGTGCACAAAAACTGGAGCTGTTTGTCAGTTTCTCTGTATCACCTCATCATCGTATCACATTACAACTCCTGCAATCATGGCTTTCACTGCAAAGCACAGTCGCCAATAACCCTGAGATGCCCTTTAGTCATACTAACATCTGTCACACACACACACACACACACACACACACACACACACACACACACACGCAAGCGCAAGTGCTCCCTTCCTGAGTTCAACTAATCGGTCTCTTACAGACACAGTCATGCTGTATCACTGTAATGATTATTGTCTTCCTTTAATTATGATTCCTTCACTCTAACCAACCTTGTGATGGGCTGTTGTGATTCTTCTCCCTTTCCAATCCACTTCCTGTTGCAATGCATGATGGGCAGGCTCAATATTGTGCATGACCCCTGCAGCAAGCGTGGGTAGGTTTCTAGACTTCCTCCTTTTAGTTGTTCTTAAGCCCTCAAAATCCACACGGCCGACAAACTGACATTGATAAAGTGGGCATTTTACATATGAAGCATATTTCTGTGATTTCAATTAAAGTCAACATGAAATGGTACATGCAATGTATTTACTTCCATACAATACCATGCACACTAATGTTGGCAAATATGAGCAAAGAAGGCTATGAAAAATCTCAAAGCTCTCAAAATATTCACAAAAAACATGTGAAACCCTTTCAAACTATTAGAGGTAATTAAAGGTGATGTTTGTTGTAGTTTTGGAGACTTTCTGACCCAACAAACGTCTGGAATACTCCTGCTGTGATTCTTGAAGATTTTTTTAGCCACTTGAAACTTCATCCTGACAGACAGACAGACAGACAGACATCTTCATAATACTTACACTTGACTGGAGTTTCTTAATTATTGCCCTGTTGGTGGAAACGGGCAAGTTCAGTGTTTTTGCTGCTTTAATAAAGCCACTTCACATCAAATCTGTTCTTTAGTTTTACCCATTGTGATCAATGACAGGCAGTGCATTCCAAACAGGATAATCGCCCTCTGAAGGACACTTCAGAGTGAAAATAATCACGGCTGCCATATTAAGGCTCTGATATTGAGCTTATTCTGCAATGCGGAAGTGCGCTCGTTTTTGCGATTGTCTTAGAACTTTCGATTCAGTTGCCTATGGGAGAAATTACTAGGAATAATGGACGGCGGAAAATGGTCAAACTACTTGCTCTACAAATAATTGTGTTTATGACTATAGATGAAAAGTAGAATAATATAAGAAGAAAATATCAGTTTTCACCATAACGAGCTGTTTTAACATCTAAAAATGAATGGAAGTGAATGAGAACGGAATAAGGTCGATACTCATTCTATACTAGGATTAAAGGCTTCACTTTGAACTAAGTTTGTTTTAGTTCTTCGTTTGAAGGCAAAAATAAATTCAAGAAGGCTGAGTGATGGTATATTTTTGAACACTCCAACATCTCCACACTACACTATGTGGGGTTTTTAAAGTGTCACACTCGCGTGTACCCACTAAACACATCAACAATGGCGGCTGAGAGAGACGAACAGTTTTAGAAACGTCTGGCAAACATTCTTCTCCAACCTGTTGCACATCAGAAAATCCCCATCACAGCACACCACATCTTTACATTGTTTTGTTCAGCAGGAGAAAGAAACTCATAAATGTTTGATTAAATAAAAGACGAGTAAATGATGACTGAAGTTTCATTTTTGGTTGAACTATCCCTTTTAAGGATATTCGTTTGCATTCGTTTGTTTGTTGTTAATATTCTGAGCAAAAGATCAATGGGTTGAACAATTTTTCACAGCCGCCTTTGCTCATATTTACCAAGGGTGTCAGTATTGGTGAATGTCGATGAATTTCCAAGTCAAACGGAATATATAATGAAGCCAAAAAGCTTTTAGGCACATGTATGATGGAGTGGGAATCATCTTTGCATTCATGTGCATCAATGCAGACCTGGAAGATATATTAAGAAAGATTTCATGTTGGCTTTAAATGTAAATTGGATTTCTCTGTTACTGTTAGTTCTAGCATTTTGTGTACTATTGTGTGGGTTTTGGTGGCTTTATAAAGGAGATTTTTCACCTAAAATTGACATTTCTGTCATTTACTTAACCTTGTGGAAGACAAAAAGAGAAATTCTGAGTAGTCTTACTGTGCAAGCTCTAATATTTGGGATGGAAAATGGATTTTAAAAGAATAACAACTTAAAATACAATAAATATATGACTAACTAACTTTTATTTAACTGCAACTGTAAATAGTTTATATTTGCAATCTTTTACATAAGTACATTTCTAATGTAAAAAAAAGATGGCAAACAAAAGCTATTGTTTTAAACTTTCTTTTTTAATCAAAGAATCCTAAAAGAAAAATGAATCACAGTTTCCACAATACTACGAAGCAAAACAAAAAATGTCAGCACTGAAATTTGTAAGAATCATTATAATTGATTTTGTACCATTAATAACTGATCACAACGACAAATCATCATATTACAATCATTTTTGAAGGATCATGTGACACTGAAGACTGAAGAGCGTAATGATGATGGAAAATCAGCTTTAATAAAAAAAACTGTTATTTAAAATTGTAATAATATTTCACAATTGAACAGTTTTTATTATATTTTTAATCAAATAAATACAGCCTTGTATTCTGCCTTGGTGAGCAGAATTGGCTTCTTTTGAAACATTATCAAATTTGACTGTTTCCAAACCTTTGACTGGTAGTATGTATATAGTATATATGTGGTTTAAAAAAATAATAAAGTGAAAATTTCATTGAAAACCATTGAGTAACAGACCCCCCAAAACATGTATTGTAGTTTAATATGCAGTAGTAATAAACAGCATACATTTAAATCAATATCAAAGACTAACAGACTAACAGCAATAACATTTAAACATTTCTTTCTCATTTTATACTCATAATAGTATAAATAGAAATATAATAGTTATATACAGTTAATAGAAATATACAGTTGAAGTCTAAATTATTAGCACTCCTATAAAAACTAAAAATCTTTTTCAAATATGAAATGATGTTTAACAGAGCAAGGGATTTCTCACAGTATTTCCTATAATATTTTTTATAATAATAAAGTCTTATTTGTTTTATTTTATCTAAAATAAAAGCCTTTTTTTTTTTTTACTATTTTAAGCTCAATATTATTAGCCCCCTTAAACAATAATTTTTTCAATTGTCTACAGAACAGACAATGACTTATACAATTATACAATGACTTGCCTAATTACCCTGGTTAAGCCTTTAAATGTCACTTCAAGCTGAATAGTAGTATCTTATAAAAATAATTAGTAAAATATTATGTACTGTCATCATGGCAAAGATAAAAGAAATCAGTTATTAGAGATTAGTTATTAAAACTATTAGGTTTAGAAATGTGTTGAAAAAAATTTCTTTCCGTTAAACAGATATTGGGGACAAAATATACACTGAATAAACAATGCCAGAATTGTCATTTTACTGGGTGAACTGTCCCTTTAATTCCTCGCACTTATCCTCACTGCAGTTGTTTGTGGCTCAGATACAGTAACAAAAGCCACCGTACGACCAGGGTTAAATATCATGCAGTATATGGAAGCTGAAACCGAAATGCCAAACAAGTTGATGAGATGCCATGCCTTTGTTTCCTTCTCCTTGTAGCTCTTGATGTGTTGCCTCATATGACACTTTACCTGCCCTTGTGTCTTCTTTAGAGCAATCTCTCTCTTTGTTTTTGGTTGGTCGTTTTGCTGGTGTCACCTTTTCGATGCTCACTTTTTCTTTCCATGCCCCTCTGTGTCCCACACTCATCATGTTTGTGCATCTGTTGGCCACACTCCCTGTACGTTTGCTTATACCATTTTCCCTCTGAAAAAGTTCCCATGATGCACGGCGCTTCCCCGGCCGCTGTGTCTGCAGCAACCACATCTGCCACAAGTGTTCCCTTCGCATCTGCATCAGCCAATCAGGTTTGCTCTTTTATGGCTTTTTCTCTCTATCTCTCTCTTTCTCACTCACACACACACACACACACACACACACACA
>CAIGQW010056815.1:2530537-2544833 GCA_903798125.1 Danio choprae
TGTTAAGCTGCTTTGACACAATCTACATTGTAAAAAGCGCTATATAAATAAACTTGAATTGAATTATATACTATTAAATAGTTCATATTTTTGTTTATGTGCATGCATCACATATACATAATAAATATATATAATACACACACATATATTATGTAAAAAAACAAACTTTTATTTTGGATGTGATTAATCGCGATTAATCTTTGCCCAGCACTAGTAAATATATATACATTTGTTAAGTAAATAGACTTGTTTGAAGTATATGTTTGTATAATTTTTATGCAGAACATAAAATGATGGGTAAAATTTGTGTTGAATTATAATCTTAAGAAAATTCTATGTTAGTATTTCTTGCTCTATTGACGATATACATCGCATTTTAATATTGTTTTTTTGTCCTTTTTTATTTTGAGGACTCTTCTCTATCAAAGCTGACTACCAACGAATACATGCAATTGGTATGTATGAGGTAGTTTTTCCATTAGTCTTTTGCTTTAGGTGCCTTTATGGTATCTTTTCCGGCTCTTTACATTATATTATATTTAATCTTTTCTTCGCCTAATTTTCTTGTCCTGCTCATGAAGAAACTAAGAGTTTCTACTGGCATAATTTCTGCTTATATTGCATTTGAAAAAAGACCACTTCAGAAGTCTTATTAGGCATGTGTTTGAATAAAATTATATTTGCTTTATTCTTTATACAGTGGGGAAAATAAGTATTGAACACGTCACCATTTTTCTCAGAAAACATATTTCTAAAGTTGCTGTTGACTTCAAATTTTTCCCGGATGTTGGTAACAACCACAGAAATCCATGTATGCAAAGAAAACAAATCTAATTAGTTTACGCATAAAGTTAAGCATAATAAAATGAAACGACACAGGGGAAAAGTATTGAACACATAAAGAAAGGGAGGTGTAGAAAGGCAGTGAAAGCCCAGACAGCCGCTGAAACCTCTCAGTAGTTCTTCAGCATCCCTCTGCCCTTTGTCATTGTAAATGAATATTAGCTGCTTCAGACCAACATCTACATTAGCAGGATGATAAAGATGAAACCAGGGTGGACATTTCAGCAAGACAATGATCCAAAACACAGTCAAGGAGACTCTCAAATGCTTTTAGAGAAAGAAAATCAGGCTGAATGGCCCAGCCAATCACCTGACTTGAATCCAATAGAAAATACAAAATAAAGATCAGATTTGATAGACGAGACCCACAGAACCATCAAGATTTTTACACTCTGTTGAAGTCTGTAAAAAACTCACATTTGAGCAATGCATGTGACTTCATTCTCCATATGAGAGGCATCTTTAAGCTGCCATCACCGAATATGTTATATTAAATACATTTCAGTAGTTCAGTACTTTCTCCTTGTGTCATTTCATTGTTATTACATGTAACACATTTTTCAATTTTTTTTTGTTTTGTTTTATTTTTATGTTTGTATTGTTTGGGTTTTTACCAAAATGTGGTTCAATTGCATACCAACAGCTCCTTTAGAAATATTATTCCCAGGAAAAAACATTTTAGAATAACTTATTTTCCCCGCTGTAGGTATGATAAAAAATGTGTTAGTGCTGGCCAAAGGTGAATTGCATGTTATATTTATTATGTAAATAAAAATACACGTTTGCATAAATTGGAGAAAATGTTTGAAAAGGTTTTATTTATATTTAAAATATATATGTATATGATGCAGATTATTTATAGATTTAAATATCTACACAAATATTTTAGTTTTGTATAGTTTTGCTTGTAAATCGGTGTTATTCCAACAAATATGTCTTTCTTAACTCTTCTGACGATAAATATTTGTAAACACTGGTCATGCATTCCTGTTAAAATGTCTGAAAACATGGCAACTTGGCAACCTATTTTGTTTTTACCTATTGTCATTTAATGCTCAAAATGACATTTAAATCTGAATCTGAATTGAAATCGTTTTTTGAGGTAGTTTGCAGAATAAAATAAAAAATATATTTAACTCAGACACATAACTATACATTTTAAATCCAGAAAAACTGAGAATTGTCAAGTGGTCTCTTGATTTTTTTTTTATAGCTGTATTCTCTAATTCTGCTTATACACTATAAAAAGAGATTAGTTGACTGTACTTAAAAATTGAGCAAACCATTGCCTTCAAATGATCAAGTAACTGAACTAAGTGCATAATTATACAAATTAGGTTGTTGAATGGGTTTCTCACTTTTCTAAGTAAAGTAACTAATCACTTTTTGCAGCGTATGATCAAAGGAATTACAGAGTAGTCTGATCCAGTGTTTCCCAACCCTGTTCCTGGAGGCACACCAACAGTAATTTACTTAGTAACTAATCACTTTTTACAGCGTACGATCAAAAAAGTTACAGAATAGTCTGATCCAGTCTTTCCCAACCCTGTTCCTGGAGGCACACCAACAGTACATATTTTGGATGTCTCCCTAATCTGACCCATTAACTTCAGGTTTTGGAGTCTCTTCTAATGGTCTGATGAGTTGATTCAGGTGTGTTGGATTAGGAAGAGTTTGAAAATGTGGACTGTTGGTGTGCCTTCAGGAACAGGGTTGGGAAACACTGGTCTGATCTAAAGGATACAAATATTTCCAAGTTTCTTCGTGGATCAAAAAATTAGCAGAGACTTTACAAATACCTTCACTTTCTGAAATTTAAAGTGGAGGTCAACAAGTTGGAAACAAATGGAATGTGCATGAGGATACAATGACTTGTCCCTGCCGCACTCGAGAAGGAGTTATACTAATAAGCAATGGCATTTCTTAATTTTGTGTTGTTTGGCTCATTGTCTTCTTAACTGTCATGGGGAGGGATTGAGGGTGAGGGAGAATATTTTAGTCTTTGATCTGATTTTGGCCAAAATAAAGGTCCAGATGAAAATCTTGTTTCATGCATTTCTCTCTTTTCATCTTCAGATTCCAATAATATCTGCGGAGCATCTGACTAGTCACAAGTACTTGACGCAGATGTAGTTCCAGCCCGCAACAGTGAGTGATTTTCAGTGAGATTTTCCTGGATTTGTCCTCTGCCTGCCTGAGAAATTCAAAGTTTAATTTTTGATTTAAAGCAAAAAGCACACCCAATTTGGGTCATGATTCACTCTCATGTCATTCCAAACCATTATGTGGTTATTATTTTTACATAGAACATAAAATGACATTTCAGATAAAGCTATTTTTTCATACAACTGCAGTTCCTAGTAATGACGTTAAGCTTAAAAAATGAAATACCACAAAAATAATAATAAAAGGTCTATGCCACAGTTTAAGTTCAATCTGATTATCCTGTATGGACCACTTTTATTATGCTTTTTTTGTGGGGATTCCTTGTTTGAAAATGATTTTGAAAAGAACTTTCTGAAATGCAAACTTTCCAACATTTTTTTCTAAACGGTAGTAGTGACTATGTAAGTAATATATTTACACGCATGAATTAAGGCTGCTCTGTGCCTGCTTACAATTGTGCTTAAAGATCCAATGCAATCCAAAATTTGTCATTAAGATCCCGCTTACACTAGTGCACGAATGAAAACGCTCATCCAGACTGACGTTTTCACTGTTACATAGCCAAGTTAAGTCTTTTCTGTGCCTGCACAAATGTTTTTTCACAGCCACATCAGAAAATTGCTCAGCTTTGTCACCCCACCTAAAATTTAACTATGTTCCTCCCACTCACAATGACAAAAAACAAAGAATTTCAAATGTAACTAATTAACAAATTTGACGGGGGGGGGTTGGAGGCAGTTATGTGCGCCTTTACAGTTAAAATTAGTGTTCATTATCATTAGCAGCTAATGTTATCAAATCATGATGGAGAGTGATTTAACATCAAGTAAAAGACCATGAATTTCAGACACTGCAGAATAGCTCAGTAAGAACACGACAGTCTCAATCTGAAGGTCAAACTGGAGAGGAAGAGCTTCCGTCACAGGACAGGAGGAGCAGTCACCTTTTCTTTTTAAAGCGTGTGGATACCATTGTACTCATTTCAATGAATCTTAACTCATTTGCTGTTGATCTCAACAATAAATTAACTGACCTACTGTATATGCTTCTAGTGAGCAGCTACTATTAAAAATAGCTTTCCTGGAAAGTTCAGGACTTTACCTGGAATTTTCAGGACCTTCATTCATTCATTCATTTTCCTTCAGCTTAGTCCCTTATGTATCAGTGGTCGCCACAGAAATGAACCGGCAACTATTCCGGCATATGTTTTACGCAGCGGATGCCCTTCCAGCCGCAACCCAATACAGGGAAACACCCATACACTCACAATCACACATTCATACACTACGTCCAATTCACCTGTACTGCATGTCTTTGGAAACTGGAGCACCCACGCTAACACGGGGAGAACATGCAAACTCTACACAGAAATGCCAACTGGCCCAGCCGGGACTCGAACCAGCGACCTTCTTGCTGTAAGGCGACAGTGCTAACAACTGAGCCACCGTGCCGCATTTTCAGGACCTTATTGATTGTAAATAATTAAAAAAGGGAGAATGTAGACTATAAAAAAAGAAAAATATCCCTGCTTTCTCTTTTCTGTCCGATCATAAATTGTATTCATTTATAGTAATTTGGTAGTTGGCATTAGCAGTGGCAAAAAATTTTTTTTTAAATAGGCCCTTTTCGAAGCTTAGAAAAAAAACACAGAATGTGACTGAATTTGAATAGCTGAAGCTATCAAATGAATTATTTTTTAGCACCCCATCTTATGTGTTAAGCCTCAACAACAAAAAATATCCTAGAGCTGCCACTGACAATATCCTTTTAAAATGAGTGCAAATGTATGTATGCCACCTCAGAGCAGCATTAAAACAGTGTGTAAATGCCACTTCAGAAGTACTTCTGTAACACTTTTGCAGTATAGATTTGACAGTTAGAATACACTAATGAAGTTCTGTGTGAAAAAGAACTTCTAAAACATTCTGAATATTTAAACATGTTCTAAATCTGTACCTTTTCTGTGCTTTTCCTCCCTCAGATCAAAAGAATGTGCTGTTGTCCCGGACAAACGGGGAACCAACAAAATTCTAAATTTTAACGTCAAGACCTGCGCTGGCTAGAACATACAATGAAGATTAGAATTTGGCGATAGTAGGCTTTAACCGAGGTGAATCTCAGCGTCCTTCCGCATGATGTGTAGAATTTGATTGAACTACACCATCATGTCAGACAGGACTGATTTTTTAACTCTCAAGCCAGTAGGATCAGTAGGAAAAAAAAGTTATTTTCCTGTCTGACCGAACACCGTTTTGGCATGTTAGTAGACCAAGAGGTATTTTTTTATTTGTGATTCACACCTTGATTTTTCTGTCCTCGAAATTCGTCCGATGGTTTACAAAGATGAATCGAAAAGTCGACATGGCACAAAACATCCAGCGGAAATAATTAAATCTATGTCACGTTTTCTGGCTTCTAGTCAAACTAGATTGTAAACAAAAAAAGTGGAGATTGACGGATGAATGTTTTGGGTCAAATCTGATCACCTGAGACCTTTCAAAAAAAAGCACATTCTTGCAAGCTTTATGTACCGTAACCACCGGCTGAATACCAGACACCGATCTAGAGTGTTATATCAACAGTGTTATTATGTTTACCAGAGATTAATGTTTTTTACAGCGCTTGTTTTTATACATAATTTCACAAGTGTGTGGGTTTTTTATGAAACGTGCCATTTTTATTTGATCATCCATTAGGCCTTGTAGAACGATGAAGCCTTTTTGACTCCTTTGAGAACAGGGTTGCCTTGTTCCTGATGCCCTGTTTCTTTCTATTGCCTTGATCGAGAGAATGTCACCGAGAGGAGGTTGTCCTTTAGAGCGTATATTAGCGTTCCAGTCTTCGCCGTACGAAGACTCTAAAATTCAAAGCACTGCTTGAGTATTTGGTTACAGATTGTGAGAATTGGTACACGGAAAGACAAGGTTAGTTTTGGGTCAGGGTTCGTTTTCAGTTCTCATTTGTGTTGATCTCGATTTCGTTTTTCGAATTTATTTTGCCGCTGTATAACGGAGAAGAGGATATAATGAGATGTTTTTACCATTACTTTGTGCCAAAGTCTTTCTTTCCTCTTTTATTTTATTTAAATATGTTTTGACTGGGTATACTGATCTCGAAAGACGAATCATTTGTATAGGCTAGTTTAATTTTACAAACAAACCAGGAACGTTCACGTCTTTACGGTGAAGGGATTTTAGCGCCACAACCAGACTCAAGATGAAATGAATCAATCCCAGTTTCTCGGCTCAAGAAATTCAGGGTGTTCTTGAGTCTGGATTTCAGCCTGGTTTTGGTGCACAGACTTGAAAGGATGCACACCATTGCCGTTTCCTCACTAAAAGCCTTATATTTCAGTGTTTGAACCCACACAAACATTCTCTCAATCATAAAAAACAATGACAGCAGATGAGATTTTACTCTTCACACTTATTTTACGCATATATTAATTAATCATGTTACACCTAATGTTTCGAAGCCTTCGTTTAGAAAATATATTGTGTTGTTTGCATATAAAGATTTAGTTTTTCTTTTGTATTTGAACTGTTTTAGAATGTAGGAAACGAAATATTGTTTTTCTTACTGTCACTTTTACTTTCACATCATGTTTAAGTTCATAATGTCTAGCGAGTAGTGTATTCTTAATTCTTCATGTTAGTTTTTTCAGCGTAGAATGTTTAAGATTTCAAATGATTTTGGTTCTTGTTGAACAAAATGTTTTATCTTGTCTTAAAAAAAAAAGAGTGAGTGAATGACAACGACAGAAAGAGAGTTTATTTGTAGCTATAGTAAGGTTGATATTTTAACCCTTTATTTTGTGTCCACATCTACAATTAGCAGTCGATTCGAATATTATCACTCGATTGAATGGCCATTATCAGTGGTTATTAGCTGATAGATATGGGCCAGTAGGGGTCTTCTGTGCCTACTGGTAGGCTCAGAAGACTGTTATCATCCATCCACATGGTTAATCAGCTATAGATCACATATGGCTGCGACCGGAAGTTAACAAGAATTATTTATATTATTTATTAAATTTCCCATAAATTGTATTTTATTAATGTCTACCCCTACTCCAACCCTAATAATTCCTTACATTTATATAGTGCTTTTCTGGACATTCAAAGCGCTTTACACACATTTTTGGGGGGGTATCTCCTCATCCACCACCAGTGTGCAGCATCCACCTGGATGACACAACGGTAGCCATATTGCACCAGATCGCACACCAGCTGATAGGTGGAGAGGAGACAGAGTGATGAAGCCAGTTATGACATGAGGATGGTTAGGACGAAGGCCATGATTGACAAAGGCCAGTGGGCAAATTTGGCCAGGATGCTGGGGTTAACCCCCTACTTTTTTGAAAGGACATCCTGTGATTTTTAACAACCACAGAGTGTCAGGTTTAACATCTCATCCAAAAGACAGCGCTCACTGAGCAGTATAGAGTCCCCTTCACTATACAGGAGCCCACCGCTGGCCTCACTAACACCACTTTCGACAGCAACCTAGCTTTCCCATATGGTCTCCCATCCAGGTTCTGACCAATGCCGATCTGGCGCAGCGCTGCTTAGCTTCAGCTTCAGACCATGTAAGAGTAGCAGAGAGCTGCCGACTAAACCCAACCATCACAGTAATACAAAAACAGATCTGAAGTCTTCTCTATTGTATAGCTGATTAACCACGAGAATTATTTATATTATTTATTAAATTTCCCATTATTTGTATTTTATTAACGTCTACCCCTACCCCAACCCTAAACCCAACTGTCACAGTAATGTAAAAACAGATCTGGATCTGGAGTCGTCTCTATTAGTATAGCTGATTAACCATGTGGATGGATGGTAACAGCGTTCTGAGCCGACCAGTAGGCGCAGAAGGCCCCTACTGGCCCATATCTATCAGCTGATAACCACTGATAACGCCCATTCAATCGAGTGCTAACATTCGAAGAGTGTGCACTTAGCTGGTTAAAGTATCAATTGTACATGCGAAAGAAGTTATTTTCTACTGTATGCATTTCAGAATTTAAAAAATTGTCTTGTAATATTTCAAAAAACAAAAAGAAAAAAAAAACATCCCTCGAGGCCAAAACGAGCAGCAACTTGTCTCTAGAGATTTCTGAATATTTAAAGATGTTAAAAACAAAGGAGAGGGAGGTCACAGGGTCGAGCTGCAGACGAGAGAGAGTGAGAAAGAGAGAGAGAGAGCCATAACTTAAGGGACGAAGGTTGACTTTTTGCACTTCTGTACATAGTCAATATAAAGAAAAGAAAAGGAACATGTATAATATTGAGATCTTATTTTGAATAATAAAAGATTCTATAACTATGAGAAATTTTTCTTAGGATAATTTAAGAATTAGAGTAATAGTCCAGCTAACAGATGATGCTTGCAGAAATACGGCACAGCTCTTTTATTATCATTTCCGACCATCACATTCATCAAAAAAAAAAAAAACTAATTAAAGCTCCGCGTTGCCTGCATACAGTACTCCGACATGTACCGAGAGAAATTAGTCTTACACTCCGCCTCGTCATGATTTCCACTGTGGGAAATTGGGATTTCTTTAGCCTACCAATAGACCTTTCAACAAAACAGCGTATTTGTTATATTATGATGGACATAAATAACTGCATGACGAGTAAAAATTAACTCTCATAATAGATAATTAAGTACGTAGATAAGTTAATTTCTCACAGTAACTATCATCACCACAGCATAGTGTAAATCAAGTATCTCGATCGATATATCCGAGGCACAGTTCACAGATAATCCATCAGAGTATAACCGTACAGTACAGTTATTACAAAAGGCCTTCAGACCGACTCTAGATGCTAAAAGATGTCCACTTAACACACGACAGAAGAGTTGCTTTCTTATATGGTAATGTGCCTTCAGCAGGGAAAGGACACCACCAACAACAACACACACACACACACACACATAAAAAAAAACAACAACAAATGAAATGAATGTAACTGTCAAATCCTCCGCTGAGGTCAGCGTTTTACTCATTTGAGGTTGCTGCACAAGAGCTATTAAACCAAAGCATCACTTTTCCTTCACTAAACTCAATGCCTAAAAGCTGGTGGGCCGTCCCGTCCCGGACGCCCAAAAAACCCCACAGGTGGTCCTGCCTGCTGAAAGCACTTGCTTGGATGCTTAACGCCCTCCATGGAATCTTACACCTGCCCTTTGCTTATAGTTGCTGTAAGATATTGTGCTGCATTCTAAAAGACTTGTTTTATGCACATTTATTATTGTTAGAATTGACTCTTACTGTTATGAGTTTAAAAAAAAATTAATAAAACAAAATGGATTTGCTCAAGACGTGTCTGTGTGGTGTTTTTCAATTATTTTGCTTTGGGGGGGGGGGGGGGGGTCTATAAAAGATATTAGATCTCTTGTATTTAATGTTGGTGTGTTGTGTTAATAAAAACAATATCATCTTATCAGCTTAGTCTCTATTTCAGGGGTCGCCACCAGGGAATGAACCACCAACTATTCCGGCATACAGCATGTTTTACTCTTATGTTTGCCCTTCCAGCCACAACCCAGTACTGGGAAACACCCATACACACACTCTCGCATTCACACACACACTCATACACTACGGCCAATTTAGTTTATTCAATTTGGACTGGGGGAAACCGGAGCACCAGGAGGAAACCCACGCCAACAGGGAGAACATGCAAACTCCACACAGAAATGCCAACTGATCCAGCCAGTACTCGAACCAGCGACTGTCTTGCTGTGAGGCGGCAGTGCTAGCCACTGAGCCACCATGTCGCCAAAACAATATGAAATTGTTATTATTTTAGCCTCATTTGTCTGACACAACACAATTCTTCAGGTTTTTTGGGGGACAACTTAATTATTTTATGTGCAATCCACTTAAATTTGTTAAGTTAACTTAATCAATTTGTGCTGAGACAACATGAATGAATTGTGTGGAATCCTGCATTTTTACAGTCCATATAAATGCTACACAAAACCATGAGGACAAATGTTTAATCAGTGCTTTTTTTAAAGCATGCTTTCTCTTTTGATAAGCATTTGTTCTGTTGACAAGGCTTAAAAATGTTTCCTTTTTTAAGGTAAAATTGTGTAGACATACAGACTGCTCAACGGGGTTGTTTTTGGGCTTCATCTTACATTTTGGTCTTTTTTTTTGTATTCTTTTTCTAAAATATTCTAGTTAAAGGGATAGTTCACCCAAAACTAAACATGCGGTTATCAGTTACTCACTCCAATCGTGAGTTTCTTTCTTCTGTTAAAGACGAATGAACATATTTGGAGGAATTCTGGAATCCTGTAACTTCCATAGTATTGTTTTTCCTATTCAAATGTCAATGGTTACAGGTTTACAGCTTTCTTCAAAATGTAGTGTTCAACAGAAGAAAGAAACTCACCAAGGTTTGCATCCACTTGAGACAGAGAGTAAATAAGTACATTTTCATTTTTAGGTGAACTTTCTCTTTAATGTTATTGCAGTAAACTAAAAGGGGGGGGGGGGGTTCCAGTCACAAGTGAATAGCCTGTAAATACATTCCCAACAAATAAACAGAAATGAGGTGCATATGTGCAGATTAACTTCAGTTTCTGCACAAAATATACAAGCTGTCCCTGCTGAAAAAAACAGCATAGCCCAGCATGATCACCAATGCTGGTTTAGCTGGTCTACCAGCTTGCCTTGCTGGTGATGCTGGTAGACCAGCTTGGTGATGCTGGTCTACCATCTTGGTACTGCTGGTCATGCTGGTCTACCAGCTTGGTACTGCTGGTCATGCTGGTAGACCAGCTTGGTCTTGCTGGTCATGCTGGTAGACCAGCTTCGGCTTGCTGGTGATGCTGGTGACCAGCATGGGATGCTGGTGCTGGTATGCTTGCCACCAGCATAGCACCAGCATCCCATGCTGGTCACCAGCATACCAGCACCAAAACACAACATATGCTGGTCTTGCTGGTGACCAGCAATGCTGGTCTTTTCAGCAGGGGTACTAATTGAAAGAAAACAGGTTGACTAAATAGACTGAATCTACGATTTACAAGCAGCTTAAAAATGAAGCAGCTCATTTTTCATACTGTGTCATTTAGCCAAAATTAGCCAGGGGTTACCTTTCCTGATATGAAAACACGCACTAGAAACAAAGTCATGTCACACTTTTATGAACGCTCAGAAAAGGTCACTGGTTTTTAGAAGTGGGGGGAAATATCGATATGTTGCTTGTAATAATGCAGCCAGAATTCACAGATGTTGTTGAATGACTTTTAGCAGATAAAGATGGTGTCAGATGTAGTTAAAAAGTCTACCAACAGGGGTCATGATAACATTATACCACTTTTGTCTCCTATCTGAGCATTTAAAAGAACCTAGGAAGGGGTTTACATTTTTTAATACTTCTGTTAAGTTAATAGCTGGTATACTATTGTGAACAAGGTAACACATAAAGGAAAAATGATATTTCAAGTGTATCATTGCCGATACCAGCCAGTTAAATGAAGACACTAGAGAAAAACAAACATTTTAAGTGATTTTGCAAAAGCCCATGCCATCCCTTCTCACAAATGCACTGGCACAGATCTTCGTCCATGGAAAATTACACAAATGAATCGCAGAGGTGGCCTTGCAACCCGAACAACGCTGGCGCTAAAACATGGTGATCGGAGAATGTCTGAAGTCTTTTCAAACGCGCCTCATTTCGTAGTCACAGGTAAGAATAAAGAACAATTTAACTTTAGTGACATGATATATCACACAAGACGAAATATATTAGTCTTTAGTCATAGAGTTTAGTCATATTTTAGTCAGCTTTTGTGTCGAGAACCAAACCTAATTTTCACAGAACCCGTATTGTTTTAAGGAATCACGTGCTATTTTCTATCAAAGCTATACAGTAACGCTCTTCAGTTGGCTAGTCCTCGAATCCAGACTTGACTTACTTCATTTTGGGTTTGGTTTGGTTTGGTTTGACGTTCGTGTGTTGAGAGTCCTCGAATAGTTTGAACCTTTTGAATCAAATGAACCAATTGATTCACAATATTATTCACTCACTGTTGTGAAACATCGTAGGAACAACCAAAGACTATAAAGTAATAAACGAAGAAACATTAAAAAGCTGAACGATTGTGTGACATGGTGTACAGGAATCAAAACACAGAACTGGGTTTTTGAGGTCACAAACTACTTTTTTTTTCTTTTGTTTTATCATTAAAATGCTAAAACTATTGCATAAACTTTAGTGGAAAATTCTACAGCAAACGTAATTACATATCAAATCTTGGGTTCACAATAACTTTAATAAAACAATCGTGATAAAATGTTAATAAACAAAGTAATGTTTGTTGTCATAAAACCCTTTAATGAAAAAAAATGTGTCAAATTGAAGGATTGCAAGTTATTAAAGTTTATGTCCAATGTTTATGTGCTACTTTTCAATGAGGATAGATAGATAGATAGATAGATAGATAGATAGATAGATAGATAGATAGATAGATAGATAGATAGATAGATAGATAGATAGATAGATAGATAGATAGATAGAGCACAAAAGTATAATAATATGAAAGACTGATAAGGAGTGACACAAACTGAGGTGATTCAAATAAATTTTTTTCTTTCATGTTAACAGAAATCGATTCAAAACGAAAAGCTTTTAGGTCTAAAGCTTTGACCTAATCTCTAATGACATTAACCTCTTTGCAGAGATTACTGAGTTTACCAGTTTTATTTGACAATTTATATCATTCGTAGGTTGTTTTATCTTCTCATATATTTCTTGTTTTCTCCAAATAAAATGAACAGTCGCCAAAGGTTTGCCAGTTTGCGCCTAACTTTTTTTCTTCTTCTTCTGGTTCCGCTTCTGGGCCTTTACACTTAGACCATCCATGTACATTTCAAACGGTTGATTAGGAGAGTACACTTTATCTTTATCATTCAACTTGCATTCATCCAGTTTTTCTTTCGATTGAGAGACAGATTTCAGTACATCTTCATAAGGAAAGTCACAGCTGACAGCAATGCTCAATACATCTGTAGATTCCAAGGGTTCAGAGAGAGACTGGTATCTCTGGAGAAAATAAACAGGAAAAGAAATTGATCTGCATCCTCACTACACCAAAAATCTTTACTGTTTGATTTCTAAATCAATTTATTAACACATTCCAGCCCCAGAGTTTTAGCTGGGGTCTGTGGGATTCCTGAGTCTGCCATTTTTATTATTTTTAATTTATTTTTTACCTTCAAAGCACATTCGTAATTGTTTTTAATGGCCATTAAATGCATAGTTGCATTATTTTACCTACTGTTAATTAGTGGTCACTTACAATGTAAAATCTACAGTCTGGTTAAAGAAAGATAACTAGACTGCCATCATCACCGCCGACAGCTAGCTCTCTGCAACTCTCACATGGTCGCTCACTGAAGCTAAGCAGGGCTGTGCCTGGTCAGTAACTGGATGGGAGACCACATGGGAAAGCTTGGTTGCTGCCAAAAGTGCTATTAGTGAGGCCAGCAGGGTCTGTGTGGGTCCTAACGCCCCAGTATACAGATCTTCAATCTCCTGCTCTAGTTTCTTCAAGAGTCCTTCAGTTTGATTCACTTCAGTCTTTTCTTGATCTCTGATCATCAGTGTGACCTCAGATCTTCTTCTCTCAATGGACTGGATGAGTTCAGTAAAGATCCTCTCACTGTCCTCCACTGCTGTCTGTGCAGAGCTCTGGTAGAAAATAGACAATCAGACCAGCAGGAAACTATTCAGGTTAAAAGCTACTTTTATCCTCTTCTCATTACTGACTTTGTGGGTCTTGACAGACTTTTGACAGACTGAACCTTCTTGTCTCTCTCCTGGATTTTCTGCTGCAGATTTATCTGTGTCTGTGTGAGAGTTTACTGTGTAAAGAGAGAATGTACGGCAGCTTTGCCACTTTTAAGATTTTAAGAAAAGTTTTAAGATTTGTTGAATACTTTTGAGTTTCATTAAAAAAAAATTTGTAGAATGAGAATTATAGTGTTGCTGTACATTAATAGACATGATTTGCATCATTTTCTGCATCATTGAAGATACAGTGTTATGATTTTTATGTTCATCCATCGTACACAGTAAGCATATACTCTTCTGGTCAGTTCGACAGTAAACCTCCAGCAGTTTATCAAGTTTTGGGCAGATCATCTCCTGGATTCGTCCGCTGGCATCATATAAGTGTGTGTGTGTGTGTGTGTGTGTGTGTGTGTGTGTGTGTGTGTGTGTGTGTGTGTGTGTGTGTGTGTGTGTGTGTGTGTGTGTGT
>CAIGQW010056815.1:2544843-2562243 GCA_903798125.1 Danio choprae
TGTGTGTGTGTGTGTGTGTGTGTGTGTGTGTGTGTGTGTGTGTGTGTATTATATACACATACACACACACACTACCAGTCAAAAGGTTGGGGTCAGTAGGATTTCTCACTCTAATATCACTCTAATATTCAAATCACTCTAATTCATTCATTCATTCATTTTCATTTCGGCTTAGTCCCTTTATTAATCTGGGGTCACCACAGCGGAATGAACCGCCAACTTATCCAGCATATGTTTTACGCAGCGGATGCCCTTCCAGCTGCAACCCATCTCTGGGAAACATCCATACACACCCATTCACACTCATACACTATGGACAATTTAGTCTACCCAATTCACCTGTACTGCATGTCTTTGGACTTGTGGGAGAAACCGGAGCACCCGGAGGAAACCCACGCCAACACAGGGAGAACATGCAAACTCCACACAGAAACGCCAACTGACCCAGCCGAGGCTCGAACCAGCGACCTTCTTGCCGTGAGGTGAACGTGCTACCCACTGCGCCACTGTGAGGCCCAAATCACTCTAATATGAAGTATTATTATTATTATTGTTGTTATTATTATTACTAATGGTAATAGTAATAAAAGCAATAATGACTGGAGTAATAATTTCATTTGAAACTACATACAATAAGAAATCAGTTATTTAAAATGTGATTAAATATATTTTTTTTAATTTACATTTAATAAATGCCGCCTTAATGAGCAAAATAATTTTCTTTAAAAAAAAATTAAATAAAACTGACCTCAAACTTTTGACCGGTAGTGTATATACAGTGGTCCCTCTATAACGCGGTTCACCTTTCGTGGTTTTGCAGTTTCGCAGATTTTCTTTTTGTGTGTGTGAAATTTCACATGCTTTTTTTTTTTTTTTTACAGCGCATTGTATTCTGCGTCCTGATTGACTGTAGACCATTGTCAATTAATCTCCTCCATGTCTCATGTACAGTACAGAATGTGTTCAGCTTGCCAAAGTGACTGCAGGAAAAAGAACATTACGCTGGATGCCAACATTATCCGCACAAAAGCTAAAAAGCTTTATGCTGACAGCGATGAATGTTTGCGCCTGACAGCAGGTTTTGATCTTTGGTTTCATTCTATAATACTGGACTTATTTTCTATGAAAGTTTGAACTTTGAGAGTGTTTAAACGAGTGAAAAGTGTGAAAATGTTCGTGCCTGTCTGAGAAGTGTATAAAGTGTGTAGTGAGGGGTTTTACAGCTTTAAAACTTCTATAATAATTGTAAAAAATAAAGCTGACTACTAGGGGCAGCACGGTGGCGCAGTGGGTAGCACAATCGCCTCACAGCAAGAAGGTCGCTGGTTCGAGCCCCGGCTGAGTCAGTTGGCGTTTCTGTGTGGAGTTTGCATGTTCTCCTCGTGTTTGCATGGGTTTCCTCCGGGTGCTCCGGTTTCCCCCACAGTCCAAAGACATGCGCTATAGGTGAATTGGGTAATTTGGGTAAAGCTAAATTGTCCGTAGTGTATGTGTGTGAATGAGTGTGTATGGATGTTTCCTAGTGATGGGTTGCAGCTTGAAGGGCATCCGCTGAGTAAAACATATGCTGGATAAGTTGGCGGTTCATTCCGCTGTGGCGACCCCAGATTAATAAAGGGACTATGGCGGGTTATTTTTTGAACGTAACTCCCACGATAAACGAGGGACCACTGTGTATATATATATATATACACAATTTTATTTATATATTTTTGTAAAATAAGCTTATTTATTATTTTCACATTTATTCAGAACTCAATGTTTCACTTAATCTGATGCTCTCTGTAGAGCTTGCTGCTCATGATCTCTGAACTGCTTTGCTTATCCTACCTCTGGACTGCTTGGCCCCATTATTGCTGCTTGCAGCTATATATCTTTAATTGTTATTATTATTGTCACAATGTCCCACAATGTCAGAAATTAAATCCATTTTACCCTGAGGAAGAAATATACGTTTGTGGCTTCCACCCAAAATGTATAAATCAGTATCGAGTTCAAAAATAGCCGGAACCATACAGCAATAACAGCAAACACAAACATTCTGTGCATAGTGGAACTTTATTGTGGTTACATGTACTTGTGCAATTTTTCCCAAGCAATTTGTGCAATTTGTCATTCCAAGTGTCTCTTTTTTTAACATAGTACTTCAGTTCATTCAGTAGCAAACAATACAAGGTTACAAATCTGAGCTAACTGAACATTACTGTATTGTAAAACTGTATACACAGCCATCACAGCAAAATGTTTCATTTATGAAAAAAACATTTATACAACATCAAAATGTGATCAAAGGACACATTAAGCCATTTACTTAACACAAGCTAAAGGTATTTACTGTTAGTGTAGTAATTGGTATTTCTTGACTGAAAACTTTTGCAGAAATGTATAACTTTATAACTTTTCAGATAATTAGAGAAGCTGAAAATCTATGGACATAATATAAGACTCATTGATTGAACATTTAAGATCAATTAAATTCAATGATAGAAAAATGTATTGAACTGAACGGTAAAAGATGCAAATCAAAAGCTTGACAGTAATAGCTTTATGAAAGGGCAGTTACTGTGAATGAAACATTTCTGTGGATAAAACACTTATTTTGAGTAGTGAAAATGATATTTTGTGATTTTTGTATTCAATTCAATTCAAGTTTATTTATGTAGCGCTTTTTACAATGTAGATTGTGTCAAAGCAGCTTAGCATGTTCTAGTAAAGTCCAGATTTCAGAGTTGAAGTTCAGCTCAGTGTATTGTACTAACACAATTGAAAATATGCTGAAATGTTTGAAAAGGCACTTTTGATGATCTGTTGTGATATAAGTGCTAAAAGTTTCAAAAAATGTACCAATTGCTTATCGCCTAACCATTTAAAAAACCCCTGTAATGATTACAATCATTTTCCATACTCTCTCTATGCTCGTATAGTACAAACACTGTTCGTTTGATCTCAGTCTCTTAACATTTGTGTTAATGATGTAAGATATGAGCATATGTGGAGTTTGCATGTTCTCCCCGTGTTGGCGTGGGTTTCCTCCGGGTGCTCCGGTTTCCCTCACAATTCCAAAGACATGCGGTACAGATGAATTGGGTAAGCTAAATTGTCCGTAGTGTATAAGTGTGAATGAGTGTGTATGGATGTTTCCCAGAGATGGGTTGCAGCTGGAAGGGCATCCGCTGCGTAAAACATATGCTGGATAAGTTGGCGGTTCATTCCGCTGTGGCGACCCCAAATTAATAAAGGGACTAAGCCGAAAAGAAAATGAATGATATGAGCATACTATTTCAGTGGTTTAAATATAATACTGAATAGAAAACAAGAATGCATCTTTCACTCATCATCAAAATGATCGTAGTCTGGGTGACATGTTTTAAGATGACGCAGATTCATCTTTGACTTATAAACCCAAAACCCAGGATAGAGAGGTTGAGTGAATGTGGTCTGGACTCTGTGGATGAGGCTCATTTTTGTGTCAGAGACGCTGAAGAAGGACAGAATTCCTGCTCTGTGATCCACATACACTCCTATTCTAGAGGAGATGGGGAATACACGGAGTTTCTTCTGTTGGTCATTGTGCCTAAATGTGTAACGGGACTTAGAGCAGAACAAATTCCAGGACTGATTATTACATCCAAATCCACTTGCATATCTCTCTGCCTTCCTTCTGATGCTCTTATAAGCGAGCGCTACACCCATCCCATAATCGCCCTCATTCGATCTCCACTCCACCTCCCAGTAACAGCGTCCGCTCACACTCTCTCTACACAACACACCAGAAAAGTTGTCAAATCTGTCAGGATGATTAGGATACCGCTGGACTTTGTCAGTATTAGTCGCCACTCTGTTGCCATCAGACAGACGGAGGTGTTTATGCGCTGTGTTTGGATCCAGAGAGAGTTGCAGGAAATCTGAGAAAGATAAAGTATGTTTTGTTTTGTTTTGTAACATTTTTCAGTGTCTTTCTGCGTAATCCAACATAATGAAAAAATACAAATATCACAATAATAAATATTGCTACATCTCTAAAAATGTTTGAATATCAGTCAAGTATGTGGTTTTAAAGGGGACCTATTATGCCGCTTTTTTACAAGAGGTAAAATAAGTCTATGATGTCCCTAGAGTGTGTATGTGAAGTTTCAGCTCAAAATGTCCCACATATAATGTTTGATAACTCGCTGAAACTGCCCCTTTTAGGCTTTGACCTTAATTGTGCCATTTTGGTGACTGTCGCTTTAAATTCAAATGAGATTGAGCTCTTTTCAAAAGAGGGCGGAGCTACAAATGCCTGTGTGTCAGCATAGTGACAGATTCAAAATCAAGAGGTCCTATGCTAATGAGGGAGAGATCGTCACTAATGGGCGGGGCTTTCCCCCTATGATGACATGTACAAACGGGGAATGTCAATCAAAGTGTTTCTGCAGACTGTTTTTATCAAGCGTGATTATAAAAAATTTAATTAATAATTTTTTTACCATTAGAAGCTGGTTATATAGATTTTTGCATAATTGGTCCTCTTTAAATCACATGGTTAGGAAATCAGGAAACTTTCTCAATATTGTATTCTTCACCAGTTAAAGAGAACTTTGTTTAGCTTTAGACGAGATTCTCAAACAAACAAATATGAATATGTGTCTTTTTGTCATATGTAATACCAATCAAACACTAGCTGGTTTTCCATCAGCCAGTGCTAATGCACATTTTAAAGTATCCCTTAATTCGCAAGTACATTTTAATGCTTGCTTGAGGTCATTTTTGAACAGTGTTGGGCACGATACTTTAAAAGAGTAATTAGTTATAGTTACTAGTTACTTCTCACAAATAGTAACTGAGTTACATAATTATAAATGTAACTAGTTTCCAGGGAAAGTAACTATTGTGTTACTTTTTAAATAGAATATAAATATTAGAAAATAGGGAAAAGTAGTGCTAATTTTTCCAGTTTGCAAAAAACGCCACACCTTGTTGAACTTGTTGGATTTGCCATCGTTCTGACTCCTGGTCGTTGGTGTGTGTCACTGACTGTGCGTGTGCTTGTGTGAACACCCGCACTACTCCGCCTCTGATTGACAAACGATGGAAATGTACTCTATCTAAGCCAGTCATCACGTTCTCAGTTACACCACGTTCACAAACACACCAATCATCATCACTGGTTGATTATGTGTCCCGCCCCAGCCCGAACACACACGTCCAGCCCAGAGAAAGAGAAGTCCTATGGCTGAGAGAGACGCTGCTTGCATGAAAAATGCTTCAGTGTTCTCAATTATAGCAACGCACATTTTATTGTCAGTAACGGCAACAGCGTTGTAACGGGTGACACAGTAATTCATTTGATTACTCGTTACTGAAAAAAAATATCGGCGTTAGTAACGACGTTTATTATAGCGCCGTTATTCCCATCACTGTTTTTGAGTTGTGCGAAAAAAAGATTCATGCAAATAAGCTGAGATGGAAACACATTTGCGGAATAAACTCTGACATAGTGAACATTACACCCACATGACCACATGACCTTGTTGGTTGCTAGGTTACCAATACTACAGTCAGCCACTCTAACAAATTGATGTTAGAAACACGCCTAATTCACATTTGGGATTTTATTTTTATTTTTTGCAAACTTTGATTTGACTGAGATTTGCTTCATGTTGTCATGGAAACCCAGCTAATGTGATATCGAAGAACAGTTAATATAACAGTTTTAACTCTTGTTAGGAAAATACCTCTCATGATCCTCAAGAGCACAAATTCTTTTAAACATGATGTAAAAATAATGTCCTATTAATATAGTGCCTGTTTGAACAGCATGTATTGTTTTACTAACTTACATTGTAGGAAGTCCTTCCTGGTCTTGGGTTCAATCTGGTAAATAATACTGATTTGTGATGCTATGGAAAAAAACAGACAACGTTAATGTTACTGCGGTGTAAAAAGCTTCAATTTCATTTCTATTTCTAATATCTATCCAGTTTTCTCCGTACAGCTGTATCTCACTGTTACCTGGGAAGACCAGGCCAGGTTTCTGAACACTGAACAGAACGTCACGATAAAGATATTATTAAATATTCATTCATTCATTCATTTTCTTTTCGGCTTAGTCCCTTTATTAATCTGGGGTCGCCACAGCGGAATGAACTGCCAACTTATCCAGCATATGTTTTACGCAGCGGATGCCCTTCCAGCTACAACCCATCACTGGGAAACATCCACACATACCCATTCACACACATACACTACGGACAATTTTAGCTTACCCAGTTCACCTATACCGCATTTCTTTGGACTTGTGGGGGAAACCGGAGCACCCGGAGGAAACCCACACCAACACGGGGAGAACATGCAAACTCCACACAGAAATGCCAACTGACCCAGCCGGGGCTCGAACCAGCGACCTTCTTGCTGTGAGGCGATTGTGCTACCCACTGCACCACCGTGCTGCCCCATTATTAAATATTATTATTTTTAATAATATGCTTTTTACATTTATAACATGCTATTTTACATTTGATTGTTCAATTTTTGTACTTGAATACTGTTAGACTATCCAGAAAACCTCAAAGCACTGTTTATTTATTTATGTATTTTTGCTTGTAATTTATTATAATTTATGCAGATTCACTGCATAGAAAAAGACTTGACCATTTCAGTCGATCTAAATCAGAGATGCCAAAGTTGGCCCATAGTAACCTTTGATTGGCCCGCCATCCCATCTGAGAAGAGAGGGAGAATGATGGGAATCCTTTCGAGATTGTCAATTCAAATTTTATTTAACCCTTTGTTTGTTTTATTGATAAAAGCTAACTGAAAATAAATGTTTTAATTAAATGGTGTAAATGAATACGATCTTGTTTAATTGTACATACTGTCACCCGAAAATGAAGACTTTGGTGAGCAATTCAAGACAAAGGCAGATTCTGCTTGACTAGTGTATTCAGCATTGAACTTCACTGTTTTATGTTTTTATTGCAACAAGTTATAATTTTAAAAGTTATACTGCATTAGTTAAAATTATTTAAAGTAATGTTTTCTATATATTTTGAGCTATTATTAAATAAATTACGAAATGACCCATGGCAACTTTAATGCAATATAGTTTGCTATATTTATCTTCGGCCCATGGCTCTCAATGATATTTGGTTTTTGGCCCTTCATACGAAAAAGTTTGGGCATCCCTGCTCTAAATGAATGAAATCTTTCCAAATAGAGCTATTCAAATCATCTGGTGAAGTAATATTCATTTCGCAGTAAAACTAAATATTGCAATGTCAGCGTTTTCCAATATCGTACAGCCCTAGTTAGGCCTGTCACAATAAGGAATTTTTGTTGTGCGATATATTGTCACAGAAATTGTTGCAATTAGCGATATTACTGTCATTTTGAGATCATTTTATGCCACTGATTATATAATGATTATATAACAGCATAATAATGCAAATAGCCATAAACACTTTCAAATACGTATCATTCTTAAGGTCATTTAGATTCTATAATTTGATGTTAAAAAGGTACATGTAATATTCATTCATTCATTCATTCATTTTCTTTTCGGCTTAGTCCCTTTATTAATCTGGGGTCGCCACAGCGGAATGAACCGCCAACTTATCCAGCATATGTTTTACGCAGCGGATGCCCTTCCAGCTGCAACCCATCACTGGGAAACATCCATACACACTCATTCACACACATACACTACGGACAATTTAGCTTACCCAATTCATCTATAGCGCATGTCTTTGGACTTGTGGGGGAAACCGGAGCACCCGGGGGAAACCCACGCCAACATAGGGAGAACATGCAAACTCCACACAGAAATGCCAACTGACCCAGCCGAGGCTCGAACCAGCGACCTTCTTACTGTGAGGCGATCGTGCTACCCACTGTGCCATTGTAAAGTTACTTTAACGTTATTTGTGAATTTGTAAATATATATTGCAACGGCAAAAATGACTGAGGTCATCTCCAAGTATTGCACGATAAGTCGATATATTGATTATTGTGACAGGCCTAACCCTAGTATATATTGCACAGTTACCGACAACTGAATACATGGTTCTGCTCATTTATGCCATCTAAACCATGAAAACAAACACGTGTAACCTGCTAAATCATATAGAGAAAGACTTGTTGTGCAGCAAAATGTGTAATATTTAGACAAACTGAATTGAATAGGCTTCCTTCTGCTTGATTTGTTAAATCTCTGGCAGTCTTTAGTACTCTAAATAGTTTTTTTTCCTGGTCCGACTCAATTACAGGCCAAAACCTGACGGTAATTGATCATTTTTAGCAGTAGTAATCAGCAAAATATTTGGTTCGGTTCAGTGGCATTGTTATTGTTCTGCTCTACAATATGCTCAACTGATGACGTGTCCTGAAAACACTCTATAGGTGTGATTCCAATCCCCAGTGATGTTTTTGGACTTTGTGTTTTATTGTTCTCTGTTCACTCCCTCTGTGTGTCCGAAATCACATACAGTCCTACTATATAGTATGCAAAAAAAAAAAAAAAAGAGTATGTGAGCTGAGTAAAATATCTGATTTTATAGTACTCAAAATGGCATACTACTATTAAGATTTTGAAGTGTGCATCAAAATGGACACTTTTCTATCCCATGATGCCTCAGGAGAGACTATATGAATGGGAGTGAACTGATGTGTGTAGGTCATGTGCCAATATGGAAAATGTAAAAGGATGTCCGTCCTACTTTGGGGTTCATTCTGGGAAATAATATTGCTTTTGGCGGTTTTGCAATACTTTACCTTGACTATGTAGGGTTTCTGTCTTCCTTGTGCAGAAATCTTCCATTTGTTCTTTCATTAGAGAGACAGATTTCCCCACGCCTTCATAAGGGAAGTCAGAACTGACAGCAAAACTAAACACATCTGTAGATTCCAAGGGTTCGGAGAGAGACTGGAATCTCTAGAGAGAATAAACAGAAAAAGACCAAGAAAATCATTACCTGTCCTGCATCATTGCCATCACTCAGAATTTTTTACTGTTTCTAAATGAATCTTTAATAACACATTCATTGTTTTCATTGTGTTTTTTCAGAGTTTGTGAATTTAACCTAATGAACATTTATTTGCTTTGTTTTGATGGGTATTAGCTTATTATATGCTTATTCTTATCATTTAAAGTGTTGGTCACAGTCCTGTTATTCAGATCTCAGTTACCTTTAGGAAATGTATGTGATCATCATTGTGTGAAAGCTGCTCCAGCTCAGTGTTTCTCCTCTTCAGATCTTCAATCTCCTGCTCAAGTTTCTTCAAGAGTCCTTCAGCTCGACTCACTTCAGTCTTTTCCCGATCTCTGATCATCTGTGTGACCTCAGATCTTCTTCTCTCAATGAACTGGATGAGTTCAGTAAAAATACTCTCACTGTCCTCCACTGCTGTCTGTGCAGAGTGCTGTTAGAGAATATAGACAATCAGACCAGCCTGAAACTATTAAGATGCTTTTTCACATTTTATAACTCACCTTGTGAGTCTCCACAGCCTCTTTCAGCTCTTGAACCTTTATCTCTTTCTCCTGGATTGTCTGCTGCAGATTTCTCTGTGTATTTTCCAAATGTTTCTGTTGAACAAATGAGAATATATGATGTAAAGGTAGAGCTTATATAGCTTTTTTTATTGTTATTGAAAAAAAAATTTTAAGTTATGAAATCTTAGTGTTGCTGTACATTAATGCACATGATTTTCTTCTCTACCTGTTTTCTTGTTCTCTCTGATGAAGAAGATACAGTGTTATGATTTTTATGTTCATCCATCGTACACAGTAAGCATATACTCGTCTGGTCAGTACGACAGTAAACCTCCAGCAGTTTGTCATGTTTTGGGCAGATCATCTCCTGGATTCGTCCGCTGACATCAGTTATCTTGTGTCGTTTACCTGTGCGAAAAGCCTCATGACGCTCAAAGTGAGTTTGACAGTAAGATTCCAGACACAGCAGACACGACTTGATGGCTTTGTATTTTCTCCCAGTACAAACATCACACTCCACATCTCCAGGTCCAGCATAACTGGGAGCAGGATCAACTTTTTGGACTTTTGTCATCTTCAGCTTCTCCACCACTTCAGCCAGCATGGTGTTTTTACCTAAAGCAGGTCTTCGAGTGAAGGTCTGTCTGCACTGAGGGCAGCTGTAAACTCTCCTCTGCTCATCTTGATTCCAGCAGTCAGTAATGCAGTTCATACAGTAACTATGTCCACAGGGGATGGTCACTGGATCCTTCAGGAGATCCAGACAGACTGAACAGCTGAACTGATTCCGAGCCACTGAAATACTGGCTTCTGCCATTTCACTGAGTTTTCTCACAGACAGAAACAAACACACAGGCTTAAGTTTCGTTTTCTTCTAAATGCGGAGCTGAAATAGCTTCCTGTGTTGAAGAGACGTGTGCAAAATAAGTATGGCGCTACTCAACAGTGTGTTACTGCCAATAATAAAAACATCCACCAGGTGTCAGTCTTACACAAGCCAGGGATGAATGGCGACAAATACAGTATTAACACAACGTAAATGTGAACATTTAAAAACAATAATTTTGCATAATGCAAGTTATATCATAACTAACTATAGGGCACACTTAACTGGAAACACTTTTGTAGATTTGAAGTTGTCATCTGGCTGGTTTTTACAGCAGTTCTGGGATACGTACATGCCATTATTTGAAGGTCATCCTGTAGACAAACAAAAAAACCACACAATCGATAAGAAAGCTGTAGTTCCTCTTACTCAGAATAAATACATATGGGAGGGTCACTGCATAAACTTCTTAAAAGCCATCCAAGTTTTGCTTCAGCCACTTGTAAGTGGAATCCGATTGCTCTCTAGGTCAATTGTATCATATATATATACTGACTTACAATAAACTGTAAACATCACACTACAAATGAAGTCATATATGGGTTTTTTTTTGTGGCAGCTGATACTTGATACTCTGTCACTAACGGATAGACGGGTTCATTTATTTGATCCACTCCCTCTGCATTCTAGCACTTCACCGCTGGAAACAAAATATTATAGAATGCATATTTTAAGTTTTTCAGACACACAAAGAGATATTATAAAGGTATTATAGTCCATTTTACTCTGTGTTTTTTCAAAAGATATTACTATAAAACAGTCATCTTTTTTTCTGTGGTGTTTTGCATTGGTATACATTGTGCCATCCTGAGCGTGTCTAAGAACATGGCGGAATGCAACTCACCATGATGTAGATTCCCATTCTCTATTGGATATCGAAAGAGTCGTTTCCCTTGATCAAATTTTGCTAATTTGCCTCATAGCATCGGTTATGAAAGATTAAGTTATTACAGAAATGATATGGTGATATCAGTTGCTTATATAAGCAAAATGAAGAAACTGACACAGCAGTTGGATGATTTAGTTTTATGTTAAAAAGTGCTGAGATAGGCTCCAAACAGATGTTTGAGTCTTTTTGGCATTGCTGTCAGTAAAGTGCATTGGTGAGTGATTGTTCTTGGCTCAATATCTGGGTGTTGTGGAAGTGTCTTCTAAGGCGTCTGTGAATGAATGATTTTCTTTTTGAACACCCATCTGTGGTTGTGGGGATATTAATCAAAATTGATGAGACTTTTGATTCTTATAAGTATGCAAAGTCACGAGGTGTGACGAGTACACATTTACTCTTATTTTTGTGCAGTATTTTTTCTGTCATTTTGGTCATACAGATAAATGTAAGGCGTAATTCAAAAGCAAGCATCTGTTTTTTATTTGTGGATGAATACAGTTACAACAAAATTTGCATTCAAAAAATAAATAAAACAAGTTAAATTAAATTCAAGTTTATTTATATAGCGCTTTTTACAATGTAGATTGTGTCAAAGCAGCTTAACATGTTCTAGTAAAGTCCAGATTTCAGAGTTTAGTTCAGTTCAGTTCAGTGTGGTTTAAGTTTCACTGCTGAAAGTTCAAATACTGAAGAGCAAATCCACCGAAGCGCAGCTCCACAAGTCCCGATCCGAGCAGGCCAGTGGCAACAGTGGCGAGGAAAAAACTTCACCAATTGACGAAGTGAAGGAAAAAAAAAAAAAAACAACCTCGAGAGAAACCAGGCTTTGTTAGGCACGATCATTTTTTTCTTCTGGCTAAACTTCCTGTGTGGAGCTGCAGTCTAGGCGCCGGGGCTGGAGAAGCTGGACGTCCATCGTGGAAGCTGCAGGTGGTAGGGCAAATAGGTTGTGCTTTCCACAGTCTCAGTCTCTGTGATCTTCATTTAGAAATACATCATCAGAAAAAACAACTGAATCTGAGAATTCTACGTACATTATCTCCTGATTTCCTGTGTTTATGAGAAGTTTGCGAATCAATCATTTACTTTTTTGCACATTGGTCTGTTATTGTGAGGACATTTCCACATCCATAAACATGATGCAACATTTTAACAAATATGATTGGTTTCTTTACCCGTCAAGATTTTTATTGAAGGAAGATACTGATTTGATCAAATTACACATATGATTTGATGTGTGCTGTTACTTTATTACAGTGATTAGTACGTCTTATTTGTTCTACTTAGTTTGACCCACTTTTACACAAATATAAGACTCATGTGATAAACCGAAGCTTTGTAAGGATTTAAACATGACAAAGTTTGACCCTTGAGCCTTGATCTAACCAAAATCCAGGATAGAGCGGTTGAGTGAATGTGGTCTGGACTCTGTGGATGAGGCTCATTGTTGTGTCAGAGACACTGAAGAAGGACAGAATTCCTGCTCTGTGATCCACATACACTCCTATTCTGGAGGATCTGAAAACTACAGTGAGTTCAGTCTGTTTGTTATTGTGCCTGAATGTGTAACGGGAGTTAGAGCAGAACAATCTCCAGGACTGATCATTAAATCCAAATCCACTTGCAGTTGTGTCTCCCTTCCTGCTGATGCTCTTATAAGAGACCGCCACACCGACTCCATACTGACTCTCATTCCCGCTCCACTCCACCTCCCAGTAACAGCGTCCGCTCACACTCTCTCTACACAACACCTCATTAAATTTGTCAAATCTGTCAGGATGATCTAGATACCGCTGGACTACATGAGTGCAAGTCGCCACTGTGTTGTCCTCAGTCAGACAGATGCGTTGATGTGCTGTGTTTTGATCCAGAGAGAGCTGCTGGAAATCTGAAAAAGATAAAGTGCAGTATAGCCATTTAGGTTCCCCATTTTTGCATGCAAGTGTTTCAATGTTAATGTGTTAAATTTGGTTTGGAGGGCAACTGGAGCAGTATCAGATGAATACAGAATACAGGACACTACAGCGGAATATTTTAGTGACCTTTTATTTCATTCATTATCATTAATTTTGTGATTTTTATTTATTTATTTTTTTTTACACTGGCTTACACTGTTGGAAGTCCTTCCTGGTCTTGGGTTCAGTCTGAGGAGTACCTAGAAGTGCTAAGAAGTTGATTTTTGTTGCTGTAGAAACAAACAGACAATACTAGTGTAACAGCAGAAAACAGATATTACACGTTATTTTCTAATAATTACCTCTCTCTTTATTTATGAACATTCTGTCCTATACATGAAGTTTCTCTGTGTATGTTTTTGTTGGAATCCTTCCTTGCCTTATATTTATAAGTCATATTTGTTGTTATCAAAACATTGTTACATTACCTTGTCCATATATGTTTTCTATCTCCTCTTTACAGATCTGCTCTAATGTTATTTTCAGTTGAGAGAGAGATTTGTTCATGTCTTCATAAGGAAAGTCAGAACTGACAGCAGTGATGGATAAATCTATATATTCCAAGGGTTTAGAGAGAGACGGGAATCTCTAGAGAGAATAAAGAGAAAATAATACAGAAGACAACAAAACCTCATTACAGCATCCTCGTGGCCTCGATGTGATTTGTTTACATTTCTAAATCAGTGTTTATTCACCTCATTTAATTGCTTTTTAATGTCTTGACGTAGCTTTTTACTGTTGTTTAAGTAATTGTCATCTATAAAATTGGGTAAATTTAGGTAATTTAGGACATTTTTGTCACAAATGACCAAGTAAAAGTGTCCCAATTTACCTAAATTTACCTTTAATATATTTTACTTTTCATCTCAGTTACCTTTAGGAAATGTATGTGATCATCAGTGTGTGAAAGCTGCTCCAGCTCAGTGTTTCTCCTCTTCAGATCTTCAATCTCCTGCTGCAGTTTCTTCAAGAGTCCTTCAGCTCGACTCACTTCAGTCTTTTCTCGATCTCTGATTATCTGTGTGACCTCAGATCTTCTTCTCTCAATGGACTGGATGAGTTCAGTAAAGATCCTCTCACTGTCCTCCACTGCTGTCTGTGCAGAGCTCTGGCAGAGAATACAGACAATCAGACCAGCCTGAAACTATTAAGATGCTTTTTTCACATTTTATAACTCACCTTGTGAGTCTCCACAGCCTCTTTCAGCTCTTGAACCTTCTTCACTCGCTCCTGGATTTTCAGCTGCAGATTTCTCTGTGTATTTTCCAAATGTTTCTGTTGAATAAATGAGAATATATGGTGTAAAGAGAAAATGTACAGCAGCTTTGGCACTTTTACGATTTTAAGATTAGTTGAATACTTTTAAGTTTTATTTAATCAATTTTACATTAATACACGATTTGCATCATTTCCTTTTCTACCTGTTTCTCTATTCTCTCTGATGAAGAAGATACAGTGTTATGATTTTTATGTTCATCCATCGTACACAGTAAGCATATACTCGTCTGGTCAGTACGACAGTAAACCTCCAGCAGTTTGTCATGTTTTGGGCAGATCATCTCCTGGATTCGTCCGCTGACATCAGTTATCTTGTGTCGTTTACCTGTGCGAAAAGCCTCATGACGCTCAAAGTGAGTTTGACAGTAAGATTCCAGACACAGCAGACACGACTTGATAGCTTTGTATTTTCTCCCAGTACAAACATCACACTCCACATCTCCAGGTCCAGCATAACTGGGAGCAGGATCAGCTGTTTGGATTTTTGTCACTTTTAGATTCTCCACCATTTCAGCAATCACCACATTCTTGTTTAAAGCAGGTCTTGGAGTGAAGGTCTGTCTGCACTGAGGGCAGCTGTAAACTCTCCTCTGCTCATCTTGATTCCAGCAGTCAGTAATGCAGTTCATACAGTAACTGTGTCCACAGGGGATGGTCACTGGCTCCTTCAGGAGATCCAGACATATCGGACAGTCAAACTTATTTTGATCTTCTGAAAACTTCCCCTCTGACATTTCACTTTGCGTACTTGCAGACAGAAAGAAACAGAATGCCTTATCTAGGCGTTTGTTTTGGTCTCGTTTTGGCAATATCTTTGGTAAAAGTTTGATAACGTAATGTCAAAAGTGAGGTCTAGTGCTGATTCTGAGCTGTGATCAAGAGTTTGATTCCATTTAAACAACTTTGAAGACAACTGCTGTGAAATGTGAAGGTCCCTTTTATCGAACATGCAGATGAACGATCCTTAATTCTAATATTTGCATAGGACAATCCAGACGATCTACAACACACAGATGGAGGATATCTGAAGAGAAGATTCTGCATTCGAAGAAAATCTGGATGCTAAGCTTGTGGTCGTTCTCCCTGTTGATGCTTCACCTCTGCAAATTTGCGTCTTGCTGAACTTTCTTGCTTTGGTTTCGTTTCTTTGAAATGAGGAAGTGACTTGTGAAAAGAATAGCGTGTCTGCCCATATATGTCCACTAGATGTCAGTCTCGTGCTCGAAGCTGCTGTAATTGTTTTGCGGTAGATATTATATGAACTGGAGTAAGTTTCTCTGAGGGATTTGTGAGATATTGTTATCATGTAGAGCCTTTTGATATATTAACACAAAAAGACACGAGTGGTAAACATATTAACAAAAGAATAGACAAGAGTAAATAAATGGCAAACCATGAATAGACGAAGTGCATAAGATAAATGGAAGTGATTCAATTTGATGTTACACATTATCCTTTGAAGATTCTGTCTGTAGTTCCCCTGGAGGTAAAATGTTAAATCTAGTATAGTGATTTAATAAGCAATAAAGGCTATATCTCTTGAACAAAGTTTGATGTTTATGTTCAGCTTGGTTCTTCGTCTTGTGCTGAGTCTGAGCTGTGGTTGAGAAGGAGTTTGATTCCTTTTAAACAACCTTGAAGACAAATTCAATTCAATTCAAGTTTATTTATATAGCGCTTTTTACAATATAGATTGTGTCAAAGCAGCTTAACAAGTTCAAGTAAGTGAACTTGAAAAATGCTGTGGACTGGGAAATGTGAAGGTCCGTTATTATGGAATACACAGATGAACAATTCTTAATTCTGAAATTTGTGCAAGGCAGTCTAGACAATCTGATGGAGGTCTGACACAGATGGAGGATCCCTACAGAGAACATTCTGCATGTGCAGATAATCCTGAAAATAGGGGTGCTAAGCTTATGATTGTTGTCCCCGTTGCTGCTTCAACTCTGCAAATTTGTTTCTTGCAGGACATTCTTTTTTCACTTTTCAACAACCAATAAAGAGCTAACAACTTAGTAAATGTTTAACCCTTTAATCTTCTCTGAGGAAAAGGGACTTTGTAAATTGGTTCCTTCCAGATCCAGAATTTTGATTGGCTGATGCTGCCACATATGCATTATAGAAGAGTGTATGTAGTGTTTCTACTTATGTTGCACATATGACAAGCCACTTGCATGGGGTTTTATACTCATATTCTTTATTACAGAACACTAACAGCCTCCTGTCGCCAATTCCAACCATGCACCTATCAGAGTCCCATTGTAACCACGGTAACCCTGCTATAGTCAAACCTAGTGGTGGTAATATGCCCTCTAATAAAAAAAAAATACAGTATGCTATTGCATTATCAAAGCATTTAACACTACACCACAGTGTAGAACAGAGTTTAGAACAATTTAGAAGAAAATACATCATTGTTGTATTACAATGAACATTTGTAAATTATATGAATCTTTTAAAATGGATATTATAGAGGTGATTTTGTATCCACTGTGTTTCCATTTTAAATAATAGGATTGCATTTGAAGTTTATGAACATCTGTTTTCATTGTGGCCAGCTACATGGCAAAACACTGGGAATCAAAATGAATTTTGGATTGTTTACATTTGGATAAAAATAAGGAAAAACAAAGCAGGTATGTGCACTTTTCTTGTAATGCAGTTAGAGTCATCAGAACTGGTGGTGGTGGTTGATTATAGTTTAAAATGCATTGTACAAGTTGGAGTAAAAAAAAGGAGTAAACTTAGGTCTTCAATGGTTTGGTCGGAGAGATGGAGGTAGTGGCGGTGGTGATGTTTGTGAACAGAGAGATGGAGGTAGTGGCGGTGGTGAGGTTTGTGAACAGAGAGGTGGGGGTAGTGGTGGTGGAGAGGTTTGTGAACAGAGAGGTGGGGGTAGTGGTGGTGGTGAGGTTTG
>CAIGQW010056815.1:2562509-2586763 GCA_903798125.1 Danio choprae
GTTGGAAAGGTGGGGGTGGTGAGGGTGGTGGTTGGACAGATGGAGGTATTGATGGAAGTGGTAGCTGAGAACGGAGAGATGGCGGTGGTGAGGGTGGTGATTGGATAGACGGAAGCCGTGGTAGGAGTGGAGGTTGTGTTCTGAGAGGTAGGGGTCGTCTTGCTTCACCACTGTTAGATATCTTTTTCTCATTCTCTCTGCACAAACTGTACAGTTGCTCTTTCAGTTCAGAGATAGATTTTTGCACATCAGACAAAAGAAGAGGACTGTTCTTAATGGATCCATCTGAGGTTTCAAGAGGTGAAACGAGAGACTGGAAACACTGTGAAAAATACAGAAAAGAGAACAGGCTTAATTGGCTACACACTTCTTTTACAACTTGAAGTATAGGCTGATACTGTGCTGATGTATTCAAGCTACTTGTAATAGATTTACATTTACATTTAGTCATTTAGCCTACGCTTTTGTCCAAAGTGACTTAAAATTGAGGAGGCATTCAGTGATGCAAGAAGAGGCAATACTCACAAGAAGTGCTAATTATATAAAGGAACTGTTTATGCTCAGAGAAGGAGGGGGGAGTGTTTTTTTAGAGAAAGAAGAGTGTTTCTACAGGTGGTTTGTCAAGCCCACTCACCTGTGTGAGGCACACTGAGAATTGCATAATGTTTTGAGGTAGTCGTGTGGTTTTGTGGGGGATTTATTACTCCAGCTATATCAACAGAACATTGAAATATTTTGGTATCAGTTGCCTTCTATGGACATGCCTCAGAATGACAGATTCATTTATTTTTGTTCGACCTAGTCTCGATTTCAGAGGTTGCCACAGCGGAATGAACCGCCAGCTATTCCAGCATATGTTTTACACAGCAGATGCCCTTCCAGCCGCAACTCAGTACTGTGAAACACCCATACACTACGGACAATTTAGCTTACCTAATTCACCTATAGTTAGGTGCATGTGGGGTAACCGAAGCAGCCGGAGAAAACCCACGCCAACACGAGGAGAACATGCAAACTCTACACACAAATGCCAACTGGCCCAGCTGGGATTTGAACCAGAGACCTTCTTGCTGTGAGGCGACAGTGCTAACTACTGAGCCACTTTGGCGCCCATAGAATGACAGATTGTGGCATGAAATTAATCATTTCCATGATAAATCCCAGCATTGTTATTCAGACGTCCATTACCTGTAGAAAACAGACGTGATCACTTGTGATTGAAAGCTGCTTCAGCTCAGCTTCTCTCCACTTCAGATCTGCAATCTCCTGCTCCAGTTGACCTACGTCCAGTTGTTCTTCATCTCGACTCGCTGCAGTGTTTTCTTGATCTCTGATCACTGTGACCGCAGTGGAGTAGGCTGGTTCAGCAATCCTCTGACTGTCCTTTACTGCTGTCTGTGCAGAGCTCTGTTAGAAAATACAGACCATTGACTCTTGCTAAATACTTTGGTGGAACAGAAACAACATATTCAAGCAAGTAAGTTTCCCTAAACACAACTGCAACTGCTCTTCTCAACACTCAACAATGAGTGGCAATCACTGACCTCAGGAGTCTTCACAGGCTTTTCCTGAAGCTTTTTCTCTTTTTCCTGGATTATCTGCTGGAAACGTCTCTGTGTTTCTTCCAACTGTTTCTGTTTAATAATTAAGCAAAAAAGAATTACTATAGAGAGCCCAAGCGGTTCACATTAGAAATGGTTCTGTTAAAAACAATGCATGATTTATCATCTAAATCACAATCACAGGATGTGCAATGCTGAGTTGGGATTCATTATGGTTGACCAGAAACCACCGTTTAGGACACAAGAGATCTGTGGAGTCACTGCAGAATTTAACATAATATAGTGACATTTGATCATTTGCATTTGTTTATAAGGCGTGTGATAAGGCGTGAGAGTTTAAAGTATTCAGGCACAAGAAATTCTACCATTTGTAACTTTAATAAAGATACATTTTATTAAATTATTTGTAAGATAAAGACTATGCAGTGTCATTTTATATTTGATTATTCCATTTCTGTCTCTGAATACTGTTTAAATACCCGGAAAAAACATTCATTCATTGATTTTCTTTTCGGCTTAGTCCCTTTATTAATCTGGGGTCGCCACAGCGGAATGAACCGCCAACTTATCCAGCTATATATGTTTTACGCAGCGGATGCCCTTCCAGCTGCAACCCATCACTGGGAAACATCCATACACACTCTTTCACACATACACTATGGACAATTTTAGCTTACCCAATTCACCTGTACCGCATGTCTTTGGACTTGTGGGGGAAACCGGAGCACCCGGAGGAAACCCACGCCAACACGGGGAGAACATGCAAACTCCACACAGAAATGCCAACTGACCCAGCCGAGGCTCGAACCAGCAACCTTCTTGCTGTGAGGCGATCGTGCTACCCACTGCGCCACCGTGAGGCCCCGGAAAAACCATAAAGCACTGTTAATCTCACTTTTAATCTTTGCTCTATTGTATTTTTCTGTGCTTGTAATTTGTATTATATTTCATGCAGATGCACTCCCCTACAAAATTATGCTAATATATCTAAATGACTTATTTCCAAATAGAGCTATTAAAGCCATCTGGTGAAATTGTATTCATATTACAATATATAATGCATAATTTTTTTTTTGCAATATATTTTTTCTAAATAGTGCAGCCCTAATTTGTTCAATACTTTAAATTGTGACACCTTTAAAAAAAATCTTTTTACCTGTTTCTCTGTCCTCTCCACCACGGCTGCTACAGTGTCGTGGTTTCTGTGTTCATCCATCGTACACAAATAGCAGATGCAGCGCTGATCAGTACGACAGAAGATTTCTAGTTGTTTATTATGTTTAGGGCAGATCATCTGCTTCAGTTGTCCAGTAGCATCGGTCACTTTGTGTCTGCCCGAGTGAAACTCCTCATGACGCTCAAAGTGAGTCTGACAGTAAGATTCCAGACACACCAGACAGGATATAACAGCCTTATATTTTCTCCCAGTGCAAACATCACACTCCACATCTCCAGGTCCTGCATACCTGAGAGCATTTAATAATCCTGTCTTCAGTTTCTCCACCATTTCTGCCATCACCACGTTCTTGTTTAAATCGGGTTTCGGTTTAAAGGTCTGTCTGCACTGAGGGCAGCTGTAATTTTTTGATTGATAATTCCAGTAGTCAGTAATACAGTTCATACAATAACTGTGTCCACAGGGGATGGTCACTGGTTTCTTCAAGAGGTCCAGACAGATTGAACAGATGAACTGATCCTGAGCTACTGAAATACTGGCTTCTGCCATTTTAGTTAAAGCAGCTCAACCAGCAAATGGCTCAATATTAAAATAGGTTCCTTGTTCTGAGATTGAGATCAAGGTGCACACAACAGGAGTGTTTATAATATATATTTTATTGCCAATATATTCCAGTCTCAAGTCCACTCTGTTTCAACTTTAACATTTTATCAGTTCAGTTGCCTTCAAATTTACTAAGCATACATTTAATTGCAATATTAGTGCTTCAAAGTTTAGACTTACACTTTAAATCTTAATTTTTAAATAAACGTGTTTATCTCTGTGGTTTTAGTTTTTTTTTGGTAAAGACAACATGTAATAATGTAAAATACAGAACATCTGATGGCAAATGAGCATTTAACATTTTCTATTAATCTCCTAGAAGCCACATATTTTAGCAGCAGGTGAGAAAATGTATTAATTAATATCACTATTATTCATTCATTCATTTTCCTTCAGCTTAGTCTATATTGCAGCGATCGCCACCGCGGCATGAACCGCCAACTACTCCAGCATATGTTTTAGGAAGCGTATGCCCTTCCAGCCACAACCCAGTTCTGGAAAACACCCATACACTCTCACATTCACACACGCCCTCATAGACTACGGCCAATTTTGTTTACCTATAGCGCATGTCTTTAGACTGTGGAAAACCACATGAACACGGAAAGAACATGCAAACTCCACACAGAAACGCCAACTGGCCCAGTCGGGGCTCGAATCAGCAACCTTCTTGCTATTAGGCGACAGTGCTAACCACTGAGCCATTGTGCCGCCCTCCCTATTTATTATTTAATTTTTTTTTTAATTTTAAGGATTCATTTTAAAGTAAGGTCAAGCTGCCCGTTTCTGTTATTTCAAGTTAAGCAAAATTAGGCAAATGCTGAATACATTTACTTCCTTCTTTTGGAAGAATTGAGGAGTGTCATATAGATGGAAGATAACCAAGCTATATAAATACACTTTGACCTGCTAGATGAAGGAAGTTCTTTGATAATTGTATGACAATATAAAAACAGCTCTGTTTTTATATGCCTTTTGCCATATAAATCAACATCTAAGATTATATCCAATATTACAATGATTTAGTGACTGTGGCGATGATTTCTGTGTTTTTACCTTGGCATGGCCAATACCTAACCATCTCACCACAGAGATATTGCAACACAAGGGGTCAAAGGTTTATTACAGGGACTAATCACAGTGATACTTTTACAGTATATAGTCAGTCCTGTTGATATAGATCACTTTTAAGACGTTTATGGTTTTAATGTCCTTTGGCAGGACAGTAAAAAGTATAAAAATATCAGAGTAATCTCACTTTTTCTTGTCTAATTAGACGTTGGTGATGCTTATACAGGTGTATTTAACACTTCCAGAGATAGTCAGAAATGCATTTAATTGTATTACATTGGAAGTCTATGTTTAAATAGTGATCAAATGTGTTTAAGCAGCAACAAAACTGTGAAAATGTGGTCAGACATGTTATTGACATTGAAATCTTTCAATTTGCTTGCTGTTCGCTCATAAGCCATGTAGAGTGTGATGAATTAAGAGGAAAGAGTCTCAAAACCCAAGTGTTCACATTTGAATGTATGTTAATACTTGGTAGAAACACTAATGCATCTCAGTTGACTGCTTATAGTTAGATGTATGATCAAATGCATGCTAATACAAAGTAAAAACAGGGTTTTAGTAGTGTACTGACTGTATGACAGGGGCTCAGTTTATGAGTTGAGAATGAAAGCAGTGAAAACCCATGTATTTTGTGGTGGGAATAAGTGTGTGTGTGCTTTGCTTTCTGTGCAGTTAATCATTTGCATGCTATATTTGACTGGTAGGAATGTCTAAATCCAAGACTTTACTTTCTCAAAGATCTATTTATATGATCTATTTATATGTTGATGTTTGTCTTTGGTCAGCAGTATGGAAGAAACCAATAACAGCTTTGACATATCATCAAATAAATTGAACCTAGAGGCGACACGGTGGCTCAGTGGTTCGAGTCCCGGCTGGGTCAGTTGGCATTTCTGTGTGGAGTTTTCATGTTCTCCCCATGTTGGAGTGGGTTTCCTTTGGGTGCTTCAGTTTCCCCCACAGTCCAAAGACATGCGGTATAGGTGAATTAAATAAAATAAATTGGCCGTAGTGTATGAGTGTGTGCATATGAGAGTGTATAGGTGTTTTCCAGTACTGGGTTGCAGCTGGAAGGGTATCCACTGTGCACAACTTATGCTGTATAAGTTGGTGGTTCATTCCGCTGTTGCGACCCCTGATGAATAAAGGGGCTAAGCCGAATGAATGAATAAATAAACTGAACCAATAGCTAATCAAGCCTAAAACACCTTTTAGAAACCAACTCCAACTAGGTTTCAATAGTGTTATCTATTAAATGCAGTTAATAAAAAAATCTAACCCTATTAAATTCAAAGTGTCTGAATGACATCAGCTCAATCTCATGTGGAAACATAACTAATAACATTAAAAATACATTTTATTTACACTCAATGTGCTAACTGTTTCATGTATAGTCAGATAAGTGACCAATTAGTATGGATTCTTATGATTTAATTTCTATTTTTTTTTAAGATACAATCAAATCGTACTAAAATGTATTGAACAAGATCGTACAAATTCATACACATTAGCCACTAAATCAAGTTACAAATTGCTGTGAGATTGCATTGGTTAATTAATTCATTATTTTTTAGGGGTTGTATTGTTTGTAAGACCAAAGTGTTAATCAGGCCAATAAGAAACATAAGACCCTTTGGTATAGTTATGCAAATTAGTCTCTAAAAATTGTCCAAAGTTTCTATTCTAACTGACCATAGGACATATAATAAAAAAAATAGACTGTGGTTACAGAAATCACCACACAGGTAACAAGACCCCCATTGAAAAAACATTAGCAGATGATATAGTTTCCCAGCAGAGTGAAGGAAAGCTACTGTACATTAACCCTGAATAGATATGAAATAGAAATGATTTACCGGAGTAATCAGCTCAAAGTTTTTAATGATGTAAACAAAGACTTGGAGTGCTGACCACAATCAGGTTTCTCTGTTTATGAGTTATTATGGGTTGTTAAGCTATGGCTATTCCAGGATCTGTGGACTGAAAATACAAATGCTAAATTAACAGAGAATTAGATGCCAACTGACCCAGCCGAGGCTCGAACCAGCGACCTTCTTGCTGTGAGGCGATCGTGCTACTCACTGCACCACCGTGAGGCCCAGATTAGTTACATTTGATTATTAATGTAATTGTGTAAGCCTACAAAATGGTACAATAATGCATAAAAAATACTTTATTATTATCTTTCATTGATTTTAGTATGGGGGCCTCACGGTGGCGCAGTGGATAGCACGTTCGCCTCACAGCAAGAAGGTTGCTGGTTCGAGCCTCGGCTGGGTCAGTTGGCGTGTGGAGTTTGCATGTTCTCCCTGTGTTGGCGTGGGTTTCCTCCAGGTGCTCCGGTTTCCCCCACAAGTCCAAAGACATGTGCTATAGGTGAATTGGGTAAGCTAGTAGTGTATGAGTGTGAATGGGTGTGTATGGATGTTTCCCAAAGATGGGTTGCAGCCGGAAGGGCATCCGCTGCGTAAAACATATGCTGGATAAGTTGGCGGTTCGTTCCGCTGTGGCGACCCCAGATTAATAAAGGGACTAAGCCGAAAAGAAAATGAATGAATGAATGAATGATTTTAGTATGATGGGTTGTTAAAATCAAGTCGTCTTCCAATTCTGAATCTCAGCCATAGCTTTTGAAATAGCCTCAATCCTTCTGCTGCTGGGTTTACTTTTGAGAATGCTTAGATGGGAGAAAACAAGTAAATTGTCCATATCAGTGTAAAGAGGGGTCTCCACTGGCTGTTTAACTTAAAAAGAGAGAAAGAGAAACATATCATTGATGTATTTTCTCTAATTAACCAATAAACATATACCATTTGATTTGATCTTACATGATTCTGAAGGAAAACTATTGCTTTTTCTTTCTTTTTTTACCTTTGTCGAATATCTTTTTCACCTCCTCTTTGCATAAACCTTTAAGTTGTTCTTTGAGATGAGAGACTGAGATTCTCACATCATCAAAAGAGGGGAGAGACCTGACAGCAATGCTCGATACATCTGTAGACTCCACAGGCGAAGGGAGAGACTGAAGACTCTATAGACAAAGAATAATAATAATAATAATTCATACTGTTCCGCATTTGATTTTAACCTTTTGACTGCCACTCTACCAAACGGTTGACCATGTTTTTACTGTTTTAAATAATGACTGTTAAAGTCATTTAAAGAATGACTGTTTTAAATAGTGGCTTACACACACACAGCACTGTTGGTCTACAAAAAAGAAAATCAAGCAAACGTCCTGTTGCACTACTACACCTGATTTTGGTTTTATTGTAAAAACAACAACAAGAAAGCATGTTAAATGAAAATCTGCAATATTTTATGGCATACTTACAAAAAATAAAGGTGATTTAGTATTCAAAAATGTTTTATTTTGAATATTTTTTTCAATAAACTGGTCTTACACTTCATATTTTCAGGTTTTTCATAGTATATGTATTAAGTCCGGTACTTTTACCATATACCGACATATCAACCATTTAGTAGAGGCTGATATTTTAGAAATTATGGTATGTGTCGAAAAAAAATGCATTGAGTGTGTTAACTAGCGACATTAGGAGTTGAGAAATGCAATCCAAACATTTTTTTTTCTTGGTGGGGCAGTTAAAGGGTTAAAGAACATACAGGTTTGTCAAGCCCACCTGGAGCACACAGGAGCACACTCAGAATTGCACAATGTTTTCATGCATCGTGGATGAAGTAGAAAGAGGGTGTCTCCTAACAGTACGTTTTTGTCAAGACCACTCAAAAAATGTGGAAAAAGTGAGAAATATAAGATAGCAGTAGAATAGATAAAACAGCAGGATTAGATTTCAGTGATGAGCTTCTTTTCCTTCACCTCCCTCTGCTCACAACCTTTTGCTTTTAGTTTACATTTCAGCAGCAAGGTGGCTCAGTGGTTAGCACTGTCACCTCACAGCAAGAAGGTTGCTGGTTCAAGTCCCGGCTGGGTCAGTTGGCATTTCTGTGCATGTTCTCCCATGTTTGTGTGGGTTTCCTCCGGGTGCTCTGGTTTCCCCAAGTCCAAAGACATGAGCTATAGGCTAATTGGATAAACTAAATTGGCCGTAGTCTATGAGTGCGTGTGTGAATGTGAGAGTGTATGGGTGTTTTTCAGAACTGGATTGCGGCTGGAGGAGATGGAAGGAATAGTTGATGGTTCATTCGGCTGTGCTGACCCCTGATAAATCAGGGACTAAGCCGAAGGAAAATGAAGGAATGAATGAATGAGCTTACATTTCTTTCAAGGAGTGTTTTGTGTAATTTGACCATCAATTAAAATCATAATTTCTCCATGACTGAATTTTTCGTCCTGTTCCTTTTCTCTTCCATGTGAAGGCTTTTAAATTAATTTCAAATGTAATGTTTTAATTTTGATAGTTTCTTCATGTTCAATTCACCTGAATTACATGCAAATTATAAGCATTTGAAGGCTTCTGATTGGGTATTACCTTTATTAATTGGAGTACTAACTACATTCTGCCTTAAGAGCATGTGGTGCAACCAAAGTAAAAACAAATTTAGTTTCAAACAAGCTAGTAGTCACTAAGCCTCTAGTGTGGACTTTATGCTTCAGAACTTATGAACAGCTGGTGCGACGCTACCCCGATCACTATAAATCTGGTTGGTCATGTTCTGTTATTCACATCTGTTACCTGTAGGAAGAAGATGTGATCATCTGAGTCTAAAAGCTGCTCCAGCTCAGTGTTTCTCCTCTTCAGATCTTCAATCTCCTGCTCCAGTTTCTTCAAGAGTCCTTCAGCTCGACTCACTTCAGTCTTTTCTCGATCTCTGATCATCTGTGTGACCTCAGATCGTCTTCTCTCAATGAACTGGATGAGTTCAGTAAAGATACTTTCACTGTCCTCCACTGCTGTCTGTGCAGAGTGCTGTTAGAGAATACAGACAATCAGACCAAAACTCAGATCAGCCTGAAATAGATTGGTTACTCTTATAGCCCTTGTTCCCTTATGAATTTTGTTCACTAACTGAATAGACACAATAGCATATTATCAGCTCTCATGTAATAAAAACAAAGCAGGCCAATGACCACATGAGGGTCAAATTTGATTACATCTGGGCATATAAGGAAGCTGGCATGCTACACCCATTCATAATAGAAACTCTGTCAGACATGTTTGACATTGTGGACACTAGAGATCCCTGTACAAAATGCCAAAACAGTGCAGATGCAGGCTAACTGAATGTACTGTATAACAATTATTTTCAACTACTTAATTCACAGGGTATTACTTTAGGATCTGTTCACCGTGAGATAGACGGGAAATCATGTCAGCAAGCACTACACCCATCTGGTCAGACAAGATTCATAATCACCATAATATGTGAGTTTCGTTCTGCTGTCCAATATGGCCGATTGATGACACATCATGAAATCACTCTATTCTTTAAGCTTATTTTTTCCTCTAACATTACAAACTCACCTTATGATTCTTCACAGCGTCTTTCAGCTCTCGAATCTTTATCTCTTTCTCCTGAATTGACTGCTGGAATGTCCTCTGTTTCTCCTTCAGACTCATCTGTATGAAAATCAAATAACTGTGAAAAAAAATCACATTTGTATAAAATTCATTATTGTTTATATATATATATATATTGGAAAATTGGTTGGACAATGAAACTGAGACACTGGCCAAATTAGTGTTGGAGGTTTCATGGCTAAATTTGGCCAGCCTGGTAACCAATCTTCATTGACTGCACATTCTACCAGTAAGCAGAGTATGAAGGTTTAATTAGTAGAGTAATAGCACAGTTTTGCTTAAAATATTGCAATGCACACAACATTATGTGACATATCAGAAGACAAAAGAGGACAAATTGTTGGTGCGCGTCTCGCTGGCACATTTGTCACCAAGACGGCAAGTCTTCATGATGCATCAAGAGCTGCGATATCCAGAGTTATATGAGCAAACCACCAAAAAGGACAAACCACATCCAACAGGAGTAACTATGGATGCAAGAGGAAGCTGTCTGAAATGGATGTCTGAGTGCTAACCTGGATTGTTTCCAAAAAACATAAAACCACAGCTGACAACTTACTGCAGAATTAAATGTGCACCTCAACTCTCCTGTTTCTACCAAAACTGATTGTCGTGAGCTTCACAGGGTCAATATACATGACCGGGCTGCTATAGCCAATCCTTTGGTCACTTGTGCCAATGCAATGTCAATGCTACCATTGGTTTTTAGTGAAAATCTTCCCACATGAGAGTTACGGTGTGGAGAAGCCCCAAAGAAGTGTACCACCCAGACTGTTGCATACCCAGAGTGAAGCATGGGGTGGATCAGTGATTGTTTAGACTGCAATATTGTGGCATTCCCTAGACCTAATACTGTGCTAGATAGACACATCACTGCCAAGGACTACAGAACCATTTTCGAGAACCATGTACACCCAGTGGTTCAAAAATTATATCCTGAAGGTGGTGCCGTCTATCAGGATGTTAATGCACCAATACACACAGCAAGACTGGTGACAGAGTGGTTTGATGAACATGAAAGTGAAATTATAGCCTGCACATCTCCCATAACCTGCACAGTCACCAGATCTAAATATTATTGAGCCACTTTGGGGTGTTTTGGAGGAGCGAGTTTCCTTCACCAGCATCACGTAAAGACCTGGCCACTATTCTGCAAGAACAATGGCTTAAAATCCCTCTGGCCACTGTGCAGGACTTGTATCTGTCATTCCCAAGATTAATTGATGCTGTATTGGCCGCAAAAGGAGGCTCTACACCATCTATTAATGAATTATTGTGGTCTAAATCAAGGCGCCTTCTTTTACAACCAATAAAAATGAGCATTTTTCTCAGCCTCTTCTGTTTATTATTTATTATTTATTTTCAGTTATTTCACTTTAAAAACAATTGAAAGAACCAATAGAAAGAAAATGTTCATTTTAGAAGTGTTTTCTTATGTTTATCTTTTTTTTTTTAGCAAAATACATAGATTTTTATGTGCCACCTTTTTCTTGTAGTGTTTGCTTGTCACTGAGAATGACATTTTTGACTTATTTTAGATCATACCTGTTTCTCTGTCCTCTCCACCACGGCTGCTACAGTGTCGTGCTTTCTGTGTTCATCCATCGTACACAAATAGCAGATGCAGCGCTGATCAGTACGACAGAAGATTTCTAGTTGTTTATTATGTTTGGAGCAGATCATCTGCTTCAGTTGTCCAGTAGCATCGGTCACTTTGTGTCTGCCCGAGTGAAACTCCTCATGACGCTCAAAGTGAGTCTGACAGTAAGATTCCAGACACACCAGACAGGACTTCACAGCTTTGTGTTTGGTCCCAATACAAATATCACACTCCACATCTCCAGGTCCTGCATTACTAGTAGTTTGGACTTTGGTCGTCTTCAGTTTCTCCACCACTTTAGACAGCGTATTCTTTTTAGCTATAGTAGATCTTGTAGTGAAGGTCCGTTTGCACAGTGGACAACTGTATACTGTATAGTAACCTTGCTGATTCCAGTAGCCTGTAAAACAGTTCATACAGTAACTATGTCCACAGGGGATGGTCACTGGGTCCTTCAGGAGATCCAGACAGACTGAACAGCTAAACTGATCTTTAGCCTCTGAAATATTGGCTTCTGCCATTTCACTGCTCGTACAGACAGATCCAGATGCGCATATAAAAGTTTAACAGCATATGATTGACTTTCCCCAAACTTATGAGCTGAAACATTTTCCTGGTTCTTTGTTTAAAAGTTGCAAACAAAACAGGTCTGACTGGTGTGAGTGCACTGAAAAAAGTGAAACTACCGTGTCTTTCATTCAAAGTATATTTTTATACTGGATTAAGTAAAAAAATATGGTTTCTGATTTTAACCTGTTGTATTCAATTAGCTTTAAAGCAAAAAACAAACTCCCTAAGAAAAATTAAAAGCATTAGTTGTTCTCAAAGTAGTATTCTTACTTTAATCCAGCTGACTTCATGCCATGTGACCACATAAAAGGTACTGCTATGTGTTATTTATTTATATTGTGAGTTTGTTGCATGACATTTATAGTCATACCGAAAGCACGAGCAGATAGTTTATATTGAAAATAAAATTAATAGCTTAGCCCAATGTTCATTCATTCATTTTCCTTCGGCTTAGTCAGGGGTCACCACAGCAGAATGAACCGACAACTATTTTACCATATATTTTACACAGCGGATGCCCTTCCAGCCACAACCCAGTACTGGGAAACACCCATGCACTCTCATTTACACACACACGCATACACTACTGTGGGCACCCAGAGAAAACCCACGTGAACACGGGGAGAACATGCAAACTCCACACAGAAATGCCAACTGGCCCAGCTTGGACTCCAACCAGTGACCTTTTTGTTGTGAGGCGACAGTGCTAATCACTGAGCTAGCATGCCGCCCCAGCCTGATGTTATATTTATTTATTTTAGTTAATTCCAAAGCACAATTTTACTTTAGATTTTAAGTTGAACCAAAGTAATTCAATTCATTCATGGTCTACTAAATCAACATTTTATCTTTGAGGGAATGTATTGTTCCCTTGCGCAGAATAAATATTTTGATTAATATTAAATTACATTTTTCAGTTTCAACCAAGTTAAAACTATAATTTGAGGGAAAATGATTAATTTAGCTGTAACAATTACAGTAATGTTTTTAATTGGTCCAAAGCAAAATTATACTTTGATCTTAGGGTACAATCTACATTGTACTGAAGTAAAAAATAAAAATACCGTCTTTATTAGCGTTATTTTTACTTTGTGTGAATGTAATTGTATCTTGACCTCAATAAATATTTTTGATTTAGATTAAATAAACATTTTTAATTTGAAGTTAAGTTATACTTTGGGGGAAAAAAATAGTTTTAACATTCATTCATTCATTTTCAGGGGTCGCCACAGCGGAATGAACCACCAACTTATCCAGCATATGTTTTACACAGCGGATGCCCTTCCAGCTGCAACCTAGTGCTGGGAAACAACTATACACACTCATTCTCTCTCACACACACACACACACACACACACACACACACACACACACACACACTCATACACTACGGCAAATTTTAGTTTATTCAATTCACCTATAGCGCATGTCTTTGGACTGTGGGGGAAACCAGAGCACCCGGAGGAAACCCACATGAACACGGGGAACTCCACACAAAATGCCAACTGACCCAGCCAGGACTCGAACCAGTGACCTTCTTACTGTGAGGCAACAGTGCTAACCACTGAGCCACCATGTTGCCCATTATTTTAACAAACTTCAGTAAGTTTGTTGAAAGTGTGATTTTTTTATTTTATTTTTTCAGTGTGGTTGTGCCTGTTTATAGTCTCTTCTTGAGCGCCCTAGCAGCTTGTATTGCTAGAACTAACTTTTCCAGTCCATTCCATTTTTAATAGGTGTTTCAACTTTAAATAACAGCATTTCAGAATTTGAGCATGAGATTGTTTCAGACATTGAGGTAAATATTGTTTTGTTGTATAATGAATCAAATACTCTTATACCTAAATCAGTAATGTCTATAATGTGAAATATTTAGTTGCCACATGCTCACTTGTATAATCCGCTGAAATAATCCGCTTTTGTACCTTCATTTACAGTTGTACAACTTTGTGTTGTGTTGTGCAATTGCAGTCAAGACCACCTGCGTGAGACCAGACCAATAATCGAATTATAAAGTAGCACATGTTGCTGCTCACCGTTGGATCATTAGTACTCATTATATACATCGAACCTGAAACAATATAGATATCTGAAGAAATTAGCAAAAAACTGATTAACTAACAGTGAACTGAAACATTCAGCTGTGCCATTTCTTAAATCTAATCATTTGTTAATGGGAGTTTGATATTGGTTAATAAGTTATGCTGATGTTTTTCATGCATTTGTTCTTGTGTAGTTTATGTGTAGTTTATTTATGATGGATCTGTGTTCCAAAGCTGTTTTCTAATGAGTTGTGAATGTAATTGGCCAGAAATGGTTTCGCTTTTCTCTCTTCACAGAAACCAATCTGTGTTTCTTTTCATTTGTCTCATCATCACATGAGGCTAAAAATATGGCAGCAGATTCCGATCATCATTCCAGTCACCATTTCAAACATTCTCTTCTCTTCTTCTCTGTTACCTGAAGGAAATGAATGTGCTCACCTGCATGTCAAAGCAGCCTCTGTATCTTAATTACAACTTACTCCATCATGATTTTGTTATGGCTCTTCTGGGTTTGATGACTTGCTCATTTCACCATTGTCCTTCATGAGGGAATATAAGCATTTAAGTAATCGGTATAACAGGCAAAGGGGTCGAGGCAGGCCGCAGAACAAATATAAACAGTAAGAATAAACTAAGGTCTAAAAACACAGACAATACAGGAAAACGCATATAATGCTCACTACAGGGAAACAAGACTCAGCCAGGATATTTGTGTGAGTAGTGTGTATATAGTCCAGTAATCTGTCATAATCAGCTTCAGCTGTGTGTGTCTGTGTAATCAAGAGATGACCTGAAGCCGGTGTGTGACTGCAGGGCATGATGGGATACGCAGTTCGGGTGAATGACAGGGAGTGTTCTCCAGTGATCTGCAAAGGCTACATCGCTGGTGATCACAACACAATGTGATTTTAAAAACCTTTTATGTGACATTTATAGCCGTACTACTGAAAGCAGCAGCAGATAGTTTACCTCAAATTTTGAAAAAATAAAATAACTAGCAAGAAGTTTGAAAGGGGATTCAGTGCAACCAAAAACATCAGTCACTCAGTAGCCTATTAATAATGTTAAAGAGGTTTAATATGTATTAATTAGATTAAAAGCCTTTACCATTTCGTTTGGAGTGCTGTGGCTGGTATTTAAATGTTTCTGTCATGTCGCGTCGCATTTGGTGGAATCTTGTCGCTTTGCGTGTTGTTGCGACACGGTGTAAGTGTAAATTTGCATCAAGTTCAAAGAGTTGTTTTTAGAAATTAAATTATACCAACAGAAAACACAAACACATTATATTTTGCACACTGTGCAACTTTATTGTGGTAGTTACTTGTGATGATGCAGAGTTATTATAAAAATAATTATGTCCCATCACCATCTCAATGCAACATTTCATGTTAAATCACAATAATAGTAAACCTTAAAATTTAAACATTGATGGAGCCATTTTTTTGTTGTTGTAACTTTCTTTCACACCACTAGAGGGTGTATAATGTATTTATTCTCTCCTAGCGATGACTTGGCTGGTGTAGAAAAAGGTCAAACAAACCTTTTGACTGTGATAACCTTGAGAATGGTTTTGATTATTTTAATGTTTACTTTTGATGAAATGGACAATAAATGGATTGGAATATCCAACTTTATTTTCAAAGGTATGGAAATTTCATTTTATTATCAATCTGTTCAAGGAACAAACGCGTCAGAACCATACCTGCCAACACTCCCGTTTTTTCCTGGGAGTCTCCCATATTTCAGACCTATCTCCCGCCACCCTCCCGTTTTGTTATTTCTCTCGGAAAACGCCCGTGATTCCTCAGCATTTTGGTACAGTCTGTAACACTCCCGGGTCGCCAACTTTGGTATAGTACCAAAGTATAGTAGTTTGTACTCCCCTTTGTACAAGTATACCCCCCACACCCCCACCCCTTACTCCTGGAATTGTAGAGACAAATATAGGCAGGTATGGTCAGAACCAATGATCTAATTATACGCACCTGCACAAATATAGTGAATATACTAAAAATATTCTGAACCAAATATTTAAACAAATATAAAGCAGAAGCTATTGTGTAATGTTTAGTTACATCTGCAAATGAAGAAAGAGTCCCATTTTGTATAATTTTGCCTGTCTGATAGAAGAAGTCTTACAGGTATAAAAATGTTTTTTATATATAACACGATAACGATGATTTTTATCAACACCAATGTCTCTTATTTGATAAAAAAAATACATGTGATGATATTTATGTTATTACTGTAGTGCAGTAATTGCAATTATACAGTCAACTGAATTATTGATTAGAAAAACGATATTCAATATTTCTGATTTATTGTAAATCTGTCACAAACTGTTTGTGACAATGAATAGGAAATGGGGAAAAAGCATTTTTCTTTTCATTTGTCAAAAACAATCAGTAAATCTGGCATAAATCTGAAAATTTCCAAACAGAAATGAAGACCTGGTACTAGAGCACAAATGCAGTGTAGAAAATTCATGTTCACTTACATGCACACAAAATCACACACACAAACAAACACACACAGGCATGACTGCCACATTGAAATGAATGGGAAATGCAAAAAATGTATATATAATTTTTCATTTGTCAAAAACAATCAATAAATGCAGCATAAATCTTAAAATGTCCAAGCAGAAATGCAGACCTGGTACTAGAGCACAAATGCAGTATAGAAAATTCATGCTCACTCACATGCACACAAAATCACACACACATGCATGACTGCCACAGATAGCATTTGTATGGAATTTGGCAAATAAAGTCAGTCACAAACGCAGAACAAAGACTCCACACACACAGACTCCATCCCCAACTCCCCCCAGTATTGCTTATTTGCTGTGTTTTGAGTTGCAGGAAATCTGATGAAGATAAATTACATTCTTTAGTTTACAATTCGCCAATTTTGTGATTTGGGAATATTATTTGTAGAATCTCTACAAGCAGGGGCGGCAGGGTGCCTCAGTGGTTAGCACTGTCGCCTCACAGCAAGAAGGTCGCTGGTTTGAGTCCCGGCTGGGCCAGTTGGCATTTCTGTGTGGAGTTTGCATGTTCTCTCCGTATCCCTGTGGGTTTCCTCTGGGTGCTCCAGTTTCCCCCACAGCCCAAAGACATGTGCTATAGGTGAATTGAAGAAACTAAATTGGCCGTAGTGTATGAGTGTGTGTGTGAATGAGTGTGTATGGGTGTTTCCCAGTACTTGGCTGTGGCTGGAAAGGCACTTGCTGAGTAAAACATATGCTGGAATAATTGGCAGTTCATTCCGCTGTGACGACCTCTGAAATAGAAACTAAGCTGAAGGAAAATTAATGAATGAATGAATCTCTACAAGCAAAATCTAATTGGTTCCCAGCAGAACATCATAAGACATTAATATTAGGTTAGATTTAGGTCATAATGTCGGGTGATCAAAATTCAGTGTCTAGCCAACATCTAAGGACAACATTATTTTGACATTCAATAATGACGTCAAATGATGTTGATATTTGGGTGATTTTAGGTTGTGTTGGAAAGTGACCAAAATCCAACATTGAGCCAAAGTCTTAAACCAACATCCAAAATCCAATGTCTGATAGACGTCATAGTGGTAACGTCCACACAACATCAATCTGACATCATGATGACGTCCTGTGCCTCCTGGGTTAGTTGACGAAGTTTCACTGATGAACCCGGATTGACCCAAAACCCAGGATAGAGAGGTTGAGTGAATGTGGTCTGGGCTCTGTAAATGAGGCTCATTATTGTGTCAGAGACACTGAAGAAGGCCAGAATTCCTGCCCTGTGATCCACAAACACTCCTATTCTGGAGGAGCTCAGTGGTACAGGAAGATTAACCACTTTGTGATTGTGTCTGAATGCAAACCAGGAGTTGGAGCAGGACAATTTCCAGGACTGATCATTAAACCCAAATGAACATTCATTTATCTGTCCCTTCCTGCTGATGCTCTTATATGACACTGCCATGCCCACTCCAGCCGCCCCGCTCCACTCCACTTCCCAATAACAGCGTCTCCTTACACCTTCTTTACACAACACCTCATAAAAACAATCGAATCTGTCTGGATGCTTAGGATAAGACCAGACTATTTTACTGCAAATAGCCACTCTGTTCCCCTCATACAGTCGAATTCTGTTATTCACTGTTTGTGGATCTAGAGTGAACTGACTGTAATCTGAAAGAGATAAACATGTATTTTGTTATATTAAATGGCATACAGTCATGTTTGTTTGTGTGTTTATCTGAATAAGAGACAGTGATAAAACATTGTAAGAATAACAGACCTATGAAGGACCTTTATGCACAATGTGAGTGTGTGTTTTCATAATGTCTTACATTGTAGGAACTCCTCCCTATTGCTGGATTCTGTGATGGGGATAATGTTGATGTATGTTACTAAAGAAATAAATGCATATAAGGTTAATTCTTATGAAAACAAATATATATTCAGCTCATTATTACATCATGTAAGACACATTTATAATAGAAAACTTTACCTTCATCGAATACTTTCGCTATCTCTTCTTTGCACAAATCCTCCAGTTTTAGTCTCAATTGAGAAACAGACTTTCTGACGTCATCAAAAGACAGCAGGGAACTGCTAGTGACTCTCTCAGTGGATACAAATGGGGCAGAGTGAGACTTAAAATTCTGAGGGGAAAAAAACAGAGAACTAAGTATTAATTACCTACTTGCTTCTGCCTGTAAGGGCAGCCATGCCTTTATGGGGCAGCCATGTTGGAATTGTAGGTGGTGGGAGTGAATAACCAGCTGCAGTGGGTGTGTGTTCATGCTGTGTGTGTTCACTGGTATGTCTGTGCACTTGGCTTGGTTAGATGCAGAACACAAACTCTTGAGTATGGTCACCGTACTTGGCCACGTCATGACATCAACTTAAGCTACATTGATTTATTCAATACAATCATTTATGCTAAGCTAAGCTAAAAGTGCCCCTGTTAGATCCGGAGAGCAATTGAATGGATTAAAAAATGATTAAAGTCTAGATGGCTTGTAAAATGAGGCTATTTTCAAAAGAAAAAAAAGTGGCATGTTCTTTTAAGTACCAGATATTTTAGATACAAATATTTTAGATATTAAAGTACATCCAGGTGGTTATTATCGCAGAATAATACCTGGCAGACTTACCGGCAGCCCAATGCAAATCTGGGAATAGAATACCCTGGGATGTTGTGATCAACCAATCCGAATCAAGTATTCCAGAGAGCCATTTAATAATTAAAATAAATGTTTATACATGTTTTGTACTATACACCTTTGTGAAAAACATAGCTTCAATGTAACTAGCTATTTTTATGAAGTAACTTACAGTGTAGCTAGCTACGTTTTTAGGTACCTTGGGTTAACGTTAGGAAAAATGACACAACACTCCTTGGCTATAGCTCTATTTTTCAGATCTCAGTTACCTGTAGGAAATGTATGTGATCATCTGAGTCTAAAAGCTGCTCCAGCTCAGTGTTTCTCCTCTTCAGATCTTCAATCTCCTGCTGCAGTTCCTTCAAGAGTCCTTCAGCTCGACTCACTTCAGTCTTTTCTCGATCTCTGATCATCTGTCTGACCTCAGATCGTCTTTTCTCAATGGACTGGATGAGTTCAGTAAAGATCCTCTCACTGTTCTCCACTGCTGTCTGTGCAGAGCTCTGTTACAAAATACAGACAATCAGACCAGCCTGAAATTGTTCTTGAAGCTGCGTGTCTCCTTCTCTCTTCACTCACCTTGTGAGTCTCCACAGCCTCTTTCAGTTCCTTAAGCTTTTTCTTTTTCTCCTGGATTGACTGCTGGAACATTCTCTGCATCTCCTCCAAACCTTTCTGTATTAAAAGCAAACAGACCAACTGTGAAACTCAAAAATATATTTTTAAATACATTTTCTGAATTATTTACTCATTTTAAAAACAGAAACATCGAAAGGAGTGAATTCACAGATTTGTATAGCTCTTAATCTGATGTTAACGCATATTCAAAACATTCAGCATTTAATATTTATTTTTATTACTAATGAATAAACACTAAATGCTGATTTTATAAAACAAATATGCTTTAACATCAGATTATTGATACAAATATACAATATAGAAGTATATAAATATATGAATACAATTAAGTCTTTTTTATTTGACTGTTGTTTTATTGTAACAGTTGATTGTCAAACATTTTGAAATGTGGCACTCTTGGAATAAAGACATCACAGGCCAACCTGTTTCTCTGTCCTCTCCACCACGGCTGCTACAGTGTCGTGGTTTCTGTGTTCATCCATCGTACACAAATAGCAGATGCAGCGCTGATCAGTACGACAGAAGATTTCTAGTTGTTTATTATGTTTAGGGCAGATCATCTGCTTCAGTTGTCCAGTAGCATCGGCCATTTTGTGTCTACCCGCGTGAAACTCCTCATGACGCTCAAAGTGAGTCTGACAGTAAGATTCCAGACACACCAGACAGGATATAACAGCTTTATATTTTCTCCCAGTGCAAACATCACACTCCACATCTCCAGGTCCTGCATACCTGAGAGCACAAGCGTTTTGGAGTGTTGTCATCTTCAGTTTTTCCACCATTTCAGCAAACACCACATTCTTGTTTAAAGCAGGTCTTGGAGTGAAGGTCTGTCTGCACTGAGGGCAGCTGTAAACTCTCCTCTGCTCATCTTGATTCCAGCAGTCAGTAATGCAGTTCATACAGTAACTGTGTCCACAGGGGATGGTCACTGGGTTCTTCAGCAGATCCAGACAGACTGAACAGCTGAACTGCTCTTTAGCCCAAGAAACACTGCCTTCCGCCATTTTATTGTGGATACAGTTTATCAACACTTAGGTTTCACTTTCTCTGAATCAAAAGGCTGAAACCATTTCCTGTTATTTAAGAGATGTGTGCAAAAATGGTTTGGTGAGAATGACTAATCTTAATTCGTCCAGTAGATGTCAGTCTCACACTAAACATAAAGTTGAATTATTGGCTGTGACTTTTTTCTGCACATTGGAGGCTTTGGCAAAATTTTAAAAAATTCAAGCAAAACATCTGAACTATATCTTGAGGTGGAGTAACCATATGAATGATTGAATGTGCATTATTAATTATTAAATGTTATATTGGGCGGCACGGTGGCTCAGTGGTTAGCACTGTCGCCTCACAGGAAGAAGGTCGCTGGCTGGGTCAGTTGGCATTTCTGTGTGCAGTTTGCATGTTCTCCCCGTTGACGTGGGTTTCCTCCGGGTGCTCCGTTTTCCCCTACAGTCCAAAGACATGCGCTATATAGGTGAATTGAATGAACTAAATTGGCCGTAGTGTACGAGTGTGTGTGTGTGTGAGAGTCTATGGGTGTTTCCCAATACTGGGTTGCGGCTGGAAGGGCATTCGCATACATATGCCGGAATAGTTGATGGTTCATTCCGCTGTGGTGACCACTAATGAATAAGGGACTAAGCCGAAGGAGAATGGATGAATGAATAACTGTTATATTTAATAGCCTCTTTCTTGATTATTCTCTTTAATTCAATCATTATTCAATCGTGTTCCTAATAGAGTCTCACGCTGGCTGTTAACTTGGTTTCATAGTTACAATTTCACTTGTCAAAAGGTATACAGTAGTAGGTCCACAGGGAACCTGCACAAATCCACAGATTTCCCATTATTCAATCTATTTATTTACTTAAATAATTGTGTGTAAATGTATTTTTGTTCAGTTTTTATATTAATATCAGTAATATTATTGAATAAACTGCTTTGGAAAATGTATCTACAATAAAAGTAACTATTGTAATGTAATATTTGCTTACTTTTAGTGGATATATTACAGTATATGAGTCAAACATGGACTTTTAGCTTTGTTTAAAAAATAATACTTTAATAGAATAATAAAGCATTTTAATAACAAACATAGCATTCTTTAGTCAACAAACAGAATAACTTTGCCAAAAAACTGAAACCTTATCCTATTTTTAAAAAACATTTCAACATTTCAAAGACACCATATTTCTTTCTCAATTCATTGTTTCTTAAGCATGTGCAATTGTGAAACAAAAGAAAATATCTGTATAAAAATATATAATTTTTATATATATTATCAATCTCAAAAAAATACAATTACTTTGCTTCTCTGAATTGATTTATACAGAGTTCACTTACAGTATTTAGGTCAAGTACATTAGAAGTTACTGTAATTAAAATGACCTAAAAATTTACATAATTCCTTTACTTTTTTCCCCAGTGAATAAGTAATTACTTTTTACCTAAATAAACCCAACACTGGACTTATGGTGATATTATAATGCATTTTTTCAGAGACACAGTTTAGCTAAAATTTATATTTATTTGAAAGCCTGTGTGAACTGGAAGTTTCTGATTCTTTTCTAACAGTATGTTGAGGTACTGAAACAGAATATTGAGTAGGGGGCGGGGCTTCCTAATTACTTATGCATCATTCCCTCATGGCAAACTAATGGTAAAAAGGGCGTGGTTATGAATATTGCAGTTGTAGTGTCAAACTGACGTCAACAGAGAAGGACTGCCACTCCAGACGCAGAAGCAAATGGTCAGACTTTGATTGAGGATTACCAAAACAAACTTTTTCTTTCAGTGAATTAACTTGCACAGATTAATTATTCACCTAAGAATAACAATGTGCTCTAGCAAAATAAACATTAAAAATTTTGGTTTCATACAGATGTCAAATATTGAATCATGAACCCAAAAAAACAAACTCAACCTACTCTTTTACATTACACAGTTTCACATTTGATCCATAAACCGCAAACCCAGGATAGAGCGGTTGAGTGAATGTGGTCTGGACTCTGTGGATGAGGCTCATTTTTGTGTCAGAGACACTGAAGTAGGACAGAACTCCTGCTCTGTGATCCACAAACACTCCTATTCTGGAGGAGCTCAGTGGTACACAGAGTTTAGTCTTTATGTCATTGTGCAAAAATAAGTGACTGGATTGAGAACACTGCAATCTCCAGGACTCATTAGTATGTCCAAATGAACAATTTTTAGTTTCTCCTTTTCTGCTGATGCTCTTATATGACACTGATATTGAGACTCCATCAGTCCACTTCACCTCCCAGTAACAGCGTCCACACACACTCTCTCTGCACAACACCTGAGGCCAGGTATCAAATCTGTCCGGATGATCAGGATACGGATGTATTGTAGCAGTGAAAGAAGCCACTCTGTTCTCATCAGACAGATGAAGCTGTTTATGTGCAGTGTCTGGATCCAGAGTGAGCTTACGGGAATCTGAGAGAGATGAAAATACATAAATGTTTAGCTTTTTAATTCAACTCATGTGTCTCAGTTTGTATTTGTATGTTGTTCAAGTAGAAGTTTGTCGATTTTGAAGCAAATTGAATCTTTGCAATGTTTAATTTACTTGCCATGTAATATTTTATATAAAATTCAGAATCAGAATGGGTTTTAATGCCAAGTGTGCTTACACACACAAGGAATTTGTTTTGGCTACAGAAGCTTCCAGCGTACATAAAGAGACAAATGACAACACGAACTAAATATGAAAAAGACAACAAACATTAAACATAGATGCAGTCAGTCAAAAAGCTCTGGATGTTGAATTGTATGTACAGATTTATTATACACTTTTAAGTTATAAGGTGCTGTGAACAACTGTGTAGAGAGTATTGCACTGTAAATTGTTATAAGGTGCTGTGTACGAGTGCGTATGAGAAATTATTGCACGTTTATTGCACAGTAGGGGAATATTTAACTATTCATGAGGTAGATGGCCTGAGGAAAGAAACTTTTCCTGTGTCTGGCTGTTTTTGTGCTTGGTTCTCTGTAGCGCCGAAAACTCGCTACATTCGCTACAAAACATGGTCCGCACATCTAAATATTAGAAATGTTCAATATTTAAAATAGTTTTGCATGACACCATATAATTATGAAAGAAACTGAATGTGCATCACATTTTTCTCAGCTTTTTAATAGACTGAAAAATCTCTAGCATCCAAAGGTAAAAACAAAAACAAGATATATAGCACCAGAAATGCAGTCACAATGTTTTTAACTTTTAAATATAATTTCTGAAACCATATAGAACCTGTATGTAAAATGAGTATCATAAACATATTTGATTAATATATATAT
>CAIGQW010056815.1:2587163-2619553 GCA_903798125.1 Danio choprae
TGTTTTTAATAAATAACATGCATTGGAAATCCATTGTAATTGTTTTTGTTTAGTTTTTTTCCAATTTTGTCAATTTTTCATCCTTACCATTTATTGTTATGTAGTTATTAAAAACTTTACACAGTAAAGTAAACTCTTACACAAAAATATTTCATTTGTGTGCGTTTATACTTGCTTTTATATACTGGTGGGGGCTTCAACCTGAACGCAGACTGACTAATGGAGACTTCTGTTATGACACTTGTGTTAAAATGTTAAGTAACACTTTATTTTGATGGTCCCTATTGCACATTTTGTTGACTAAAAGTTGCATTGCAGCTACATGCCAATTACCTCTCATGTGAGTATTAGTAGACTGTCTGCTTAATATCTGCTGATACCGCTCCTTTAACAGACATTTAACTGACTATAAGAAACTTTGCAAGTACATGTCAACCTACACTAACCCTAACCCTAACCTAACAGTCTACTTATAATCTATTGAGAATTAGTTGGCATGTAGATGCAATGTAACTTAAATTCAACAAAATGCGTTAAAGGGACCATCAAAATAGAGTGATACCAAATGGGTTTGTGTTGGGTTTAGGGGGATACAATATATAGTCTGCATAGTAGAAAAATCATTATATCTATTAAGAGTTCCCACCTGGATCGCAAACCAGTGTGTGTGCACAAGTGTGTGTTTGTGTGTGTCCACAATCACTTACATTGTAGAAACTCTTCCCTCGTCTTGGGTTCATTATTGGAAATAATGTTGATGTATGTTACTAAAGAAATAAAAGCATATAATGAAAATGCTCACTCACTTTCCTTCGGCTTATTCCTTGCTTTATCAGGGATCACCACAGTGGAATGAACCGCCTATAATGACTGTTATTTTCAGTTTTTTAATTAAAAAAGCATATCAAGCAAGAATGATTTTTCTCTTTTTTATATAATATGCTACAGTTCAACATAAAAAATATGTTAGTTTTTCTGAAAGTAACTTTTATTTCACTTTACCATGACCAGATGTCTGCTCCGTCGTCTGTTTACAGAGCTGCTCCAGTTTTTGTTTCATATTAGAGACAGATTTTCTCACATCATCATAAAGATAGACAGAACTGACGGTTGGGCTGCAGACGCCTGCAGATTTCAGGGATTCAGAGAGAGACTGGAAACTCTAGAGAGAGTAAATATACAGAAATATTAAAGACACGCTTTTTCATTAAAATATGAACATTTATTTTACTCCAGTATCTTCAATGGAGTGTACGTACATGCTCATCTGCTGTTCCTCAAACAGCCTTTCATCTCGTTTAACTAAATGAATGCTTAAGTCTATTTAACAGATTATATTTTGGCTAAATTACATTATCGATGCTGTAAAAGGAATCTTATGAAATTATGAGAATGGAGCCCTGTGAAAAGCGATCAGGGATGCAATCGGATTATACGATGCAAAAGACTATGAAAATATTGCAGATACTCACAAATACAGATTTAGGTAGTAGATCGCAGGTAGTAGATTTAGTCTATGATTGCCTTCCTGACTTAGAAGGTTTGAAAAAAGAAAGGAGCACGTCATGATTTTGCCAAGTACGATGGGATTCTGGATTACATCTATGTTGACCCTGGAACATCATTTTTGTTGGAAAATGTAATCCATACCTATTCCCTACCCCTAAACCCAACCATAAATGTAAATTATTCCCAAAATCAGAAGGGAATAATAGTTGGGTAACAATCATGTAGAAGTGCAGAAACCTAACCGTAAGCCTAAACTTAACATAAACAGTAATCATATTCCTTAATTCTGATTGGCTGATAGGAATGTTGTTCCAGATTCAACATAGATGTTAATCCAGAAACATGTCCTACTTGGGGAAATCAGGTTGGCCAAAGAAAGGATGTTCAAACTAAAACCAGCACAACAAATAAGCACCTCTCATGCACTGATATTTAATGCTGTTAAACATTCTCTATAAGAACGTCCTCATATCTTGTTGCTGAGACTTTCATGTCAGTATGTTAATGTGCTTCCAACTGAAACTGAATATTGAGTAGGGGGCGGGGCTTTCTTTTTGTGCATCATTCTATTGTAGCAAACTACCAGTAAGTGGGTAGTGGTTAAGAATATTGTGGCTGAAGCCATCAAACTGACATCAACAGAAAAAGATAGCCACTCCAAACATGGAGGCAAATGGTCAAACTTTGATTGAAGATTACCAAAAGTTTTTTTCAAATGCATTAAATTGCATAGATTAATTGTTTACTTCACAGGTGTCAAATCCAGTTCCTGGAGGGCCGCAGCTCTGCACAGTTTAGTTTCAACCCTAATTAAACACACCTGATCAAATTAATTCCTTCAGGCTTGTTTGAAACCTACAGGTAAGTGTGTTGAAGCAGGGTTGGCACTAAACTGTGCAGAGCTGCGGCCCTCCAGGAACTGGATTAATTGTTTACATAAAGATTGAAAGATTAAAGATTAAAGAAAAAAAAACAATGTGCGCTAGCAAAATATACATGATATATTTTAACATTTACTTTAGGGCAGGGTGAGACAAATTCTCACAGAAACCACAAATCTCCAAATATTCAAATTCACCATAGTGTAGGATCAGTTGTTTTTTGTTTTGACATAAATGGCATTGTGTGTGTGTGTGTGTGTGTGTGTGTGTGTGTGTGTGTGTGTGTGTGTGTGTGAATTATTCCTTTAGTGACTAACTATTAAACTACATTAAATTTAGGAAATGCCTGTCTAAAGACAATTCTTGTGATGACAGTCTTGTTTTTTTTTCTGGTTGTTACCTGTAGGAAATGTATGTGATCATCAGTTTGTAAAAGCTGCTCCAGCTCACTGTTTCTCCTCTTCAGATCTTCAATCTCCTGCTCCCGTTTCTTCAAGAGTCCTTCAGCTCGACCCACCTCAGTCTTTTCTCGATCTCTGATTATCTGTGTGACCTCAGATCTTCTTCTCTCAATGGACTGGATGAGTTCAGTAAAGATCCTCTCACTGTCCTCCACTGCTGTCTGTGCAGAGCTCTGTTAAGATACAAAAACAATCAGTTCATCAATGGCCTTCGGTGAAACTGGAAAACGCTGTCTAACACTGCTCAGGTTAGTCTGACTCTTACCTTGTGATTTTTAATACCCTCTCTGAGCTTCCAATTCGTCATCAGCCTTTCTTGGATTTTCTTATGGCATTTTCTTTGTATTTCTCCAACCTGTTTCTGAGGCATGAAAAAATGGTAAATATTAGAAAAAATGTATCAATTATCATCAGTATGTTTGATGTTTGATTTGTTTCTTGCACAAATATACATCAGTCTGTAGCTATGTTTCATCTAAAGATGCAAATTAAGCTTATGCGCAAAACTGGAATATCAAATAAAACTTTTGTGAATGAAGCACCTTTTCCATCCAATGAATCCCAGAGAACTAAATCGTCAATTCCTGATAAACTGGCACAAGATATCAAAAAGAAACATGAAAATTGAAGCCACTGAGGTCCTTTTTCTGATAGATTACATAACTTCATTCATTCATTCATTTTCCTTCCGCTTAGTCCGTTTATTCCAGCATATGTTTTACACAGCAGATGCCCATCCAGCTGCAACCCAGTACTGGGAAACATCCATACACACTCATACACTACGGTCAATTTTAGTTTATTCAATTCACCTATAGCACATGTCTTTGGACTGTGGGGGAAACCGGAGCACCCGGAGGAAACCCACGCCAACACGGGGAGAACATGCAAACTCCACACAGAAACGGCATCTGACCCAGCCAGGACTTGAACCAGTGACCTTCTTGCTGTGAGGTGACAGTGCTAACCACTGAGCCACCGTGTCGTCCCATTACATAACTTGTGCCTAAGAAAATGAAGATGAAACGCAATGAACACACAGTGGCTTTCGGAGTCACAAAACCACTCTTAAGTCAAGAAAGTTCAGAGATTAATAATACTGAACCACTCTGATTAGGGACTTCGGCTGAGGGATTTTAGGATGACCAAGACATTGCCCATTAATGCTGACCCACCACGGCTATTTTTGTTGTTACATGATCTGTTAAAACCAAATCACATTACTTTTTTGATGTGCATGCTGTCATTTACTTGGTAAATGTGTTTCCATCATAGTATATGCACATTTTTTATATCAGATCAAACGTTTATCCTACAATTTCAAAATTATATGCACATCTTGGCATTTCCATTAAGCATTGTTATGTGATATACTAAAATGCGCATAAAAAATAGGTGGTTGGAAACATAGCTTGTAGTAATAAAACCTTATTACTTTAACTTCAATGAAATACCTGTTTCTCAGCCCTCTCTGCTTCCGTTGAAACAATATCGTGATTTTTGTGTTCATCTATCACACACATTAAACAAATACACTTATGCTCCGTACGACAAAAAGCCTCCAGCAGTCGGTCATGTTTAGGGCAGATCATCTCCTGGATTCGTCCGGTGGCATCAGTCACTTTGTGTCGTTTCTTTGAGCGAGACTCTTCATGACACTCAAAATGACTTTCACAGTAAGATTCAAGACACAACAGACAGGATTTAACAGCTTTGCGTTTTCTCCCATTACAAACATCACACTCCACATCTCCACGTCCAGCGTAACTGGGAACAGGATCAACTCTTTGCACTCTTCTGGTCATCCTTACTTTCTCCACCATTTCTGCCAGCATCACGTTCTTGTTTAAAGCAGGTTTTGGAGTGAAGGTCTGTCTGCACTTAGGGCAGCTGTAAACTCTCCTCTGCTCATCTTGATTCCAGCAGTCAGTAATGCAGTTCATACAGTAACTGTGTCCACAGGGGATGGTCACTGGCTCCTTCAGGAGCTCCAGACAGACTGAACAGCTAAACCGGTCCCGAATCCACCTACTATTGAATTCTGCCATTTCACTACACGTGCACTCAGATTAAATTAAATAATTACTATGTTTCGCTTTCGTTTCCCAGTGATGGGTTGCAGCTGGAAGGGCATCCGCTGTGTAAAACATATGCTGGATAAATTGGCGGTTCAATCCGCTGTGGCGACCCCAGATTAATAAAGGGACTAAGCCGAAAAGAAAATGAATGAATGAATGAATGTTTCGCTTTCGTTTTCTCTGAAATAAAGATATATTTCCGGCCACAATAGAGAACATCCACTAGGTGTCAGTCTCATGCTGATAACCAAAAGGCAGTTGTTGTTTTTTGGTGCAGTTACTGGCAGACACTTTTACCCAAGCAAATTGCACTGATTGAAGGAACATCTTTTTTTAAGCTTAAAACACACAGTACCTTATGAGTATACAGTACATTTTCACAGTACATTCCTGAACAAAATCACACTTTTTAAAGAACAATTGGTGTACACCGTTTATCCCCAGAAGCGCTACTGCAGTAAAAATGTATTGTTGGCTTTAAATCACACACACAATAGACCTGAAGCAAATTTTAGAGGAATAACATCATAAATAGGGTTTGTATATGAACGTCTTGTTATGAATAAATGTGATTTTGTCAGTATTATTGATGTTGTTGTTATCATCATCATCTTATGTGTGTGTGTGTGTGTGTGTGTGTGTGTGTGTGTGTGTGTGTGTGTGTGTGTGTGTACATATAGGTCTAATGAAATGTACATCTTATACATTAAAGTAGGTCAAATAAATGCATTTGGCTGTTATTGCTTTGCTGTTTGGTGAAAGAAAGAAAGAAAAAAAGAAAGAAAGAAAGAAAGAAAGAAAGAAAGAAAGAAAGAAAGAAAGAAAGAAAGAAAGAAAGAAAGAAAGAAAGAAAGAAATATCCAACTAATATCTATAATTCATGAGTTGGACATTTGATTATGATTGGTTAACTAAGACAGCAGCACCCTAAAGTAAAACCATTATAGATCTGTAAGGTCTTCTTATGATGTGTCTTACTGATAACCAAAATACTTATAAATAGTTACCGATATTACACAAACCATTTGGAACAATTTGGACGGTGTTTTACTTACTTTATAAATAAATGTGTAGACAAAAATCGAAAAAACTAAATCGGCACTCTGTCTCTTTAGCCTTTTAGATTTTGTTTACTCTTGTCTTTATTTTGTTAAGCTTATTCGAGCACCTGCCTTCGAGATTTTCTTAGATGTGCGAACACTGATTTCTGTCTTATTAATTTATTTTAAACAATGTGGTTTCGTTTGTAGTCAGTTAAGGCATTCGTGTTACAGCAATGATGACGTACTTCCGAGTTCACCATACTGACGGCCGGATGTTTACAATGGACAGACTTGTACGCAGTTTTAAAGCGTGACGCACGCCAGGTAAGTTCTCAACAATATTACTTTTATTGCACTGCATTTAATCTGCATAACTTGCGAGCACTGTAAAGCCCGTTTCAATTAAACGTGCATGCTTTGTTTGGTCTGGTACGCAAAATGTTTGTAAGTAGCCTACGTCTGCATGGCAACAATTTTCAAAAACAATGTAATGTTAGCAGTTGGATAAACAAAATGTTCCTGCTTTAATCAATTAAACACATAAGAACAAAGTTAACCTTAAGTGATGCTACGTATGTTTCTGTTTTAGTTAGTTTGTGTGAGATAATTCCACCAATTTAAAGGCAAAGTATGGTGTGGAAACATAATTTATTTACAGACACTTTGTTTGTTATATAAAGGTTACTTTTTTTAAAGGTAACAATTTATAAATTAAAGCTTTTATAAATGCAAAAAAACGAGTATTTCTAAAAGAAATATTTTGATTACACATTTATACATGGTTGAAAAGATGAGGACTAATTCGTCATCAAGAAATCATAATGTTTGTCTATATAAGATACTCAAAATATTGAATTGTTATGGCATGTATAATCTTGTGATGTATGAAAATTACACCAAATGTACCTGCAATAATAGAATCACCTGTGTGTGTTTACATGCAGTGAAATGGCAGAAAGCAGTATTTTAGTGGCTGAGGATCAGTTCATCTGTTCAGTCTGTCTGGATCTCCTGAAGGATCCAGTGACCATCCCCTGTGGACACAGTTACTGTATGAACTGCATTACTGACTGCTGGAATCAAGATGAGCAGAGGAGAGTTTACAGCTGCCCTCAGTGCCGACAGACCTTTACTCCAAGACCTGCTTTAAACAAGAATGTGGTGATGGTAGAAATGGTGGAGAAACTGAAGACAGGATCAAGAAGTGCTCCCAGTTACGCTGGACCTGAAGATGTGGAGTGTGATGTTTGCACAGGAAGGAAACGCAAAGCTGTTAAATCCTGTCTGATGTGTCTGAACTCTTATTGTCAAGCTCACTACAAACAACATGATGGTTTCTTTAAAGATAAGAGACATCATTTAATTAATGCCACTGGACGACTGAGAGAGATGATCTGCTCTAAACATGACCGACTGCTGGAGGTTTACTGTCAAACCGACCAGAAGTGTGTTTGTTTACTGTGTACGATGGATGAACACACAGATCATCACACTGTTTCAATTAAAACAGAGAGGGCTGAGAAACAAGTAAGAGAAGCATCCATTGTTTTGCAGACATTAATAACATACACGTTTATGATACAGAATGTAGTAAGAACAACATCTCTTGCTGTTACAGAAACAGTTGTTGGACATACAGAGAGACTTCCAGAAGACAATCCAGGAGAGAGAGGAGGAGGTTTGGAAGCTGAAACATGCTGTGAAGACTCATAAGGTGGGTTTAAAGAGGAATAAGAATGTTTAGCTTCTTTAAGGACTGTTTGCTAACTTTTTTTATCCTAACAGAGCTCTGCACAGACAGCAGTGGAGGAAAGTGAGAGGATCTTTACTAGACTATTCCACTTTATTGAGAGAAGACGATTTGAGGTCTCAAAGATGATCAGAGATCGAGAAAAGACTGAAGTGAGTCGGGCTGAAGGACTCTTGAAGAAACTGCAGCAGGAGGTTGAAGATCTGAAGAGGAGAAACACTGAGCTGGAGCAGCTTTCACACACTGATGATCACATACATTTCCTACAGGTAACTGATCTTAAGCACAGGATGATTTTATCACATTGATTTTATCAAGAATTGGTTGAATATTTTGGCAGATTTTACTTTATTTTTGGTTGACATGAATTAGTGCTGGGCAAAAATTAATCACACCCAAAGTAAAAGTTTGTTTTGACATAATATATATGTGTGTGTTCTGTGTATACACATGCTTGCATATATTTGAGAAAAATTTGATTTATATTTAGATATAAAATATATGAGCAATATCACACTCGTAGCAGTGCGATATGGCTGTGTATCGGCGCTGGTGGGAGGCGTGCGTTGGCACAAGGCCGCAGGCCGAGTGTCTTAGTGTCCCACGAGTGACTATATACAGCCATATCGCACTGTTACGAGTGTGATATTGCGTTTATACAACAGTTCAACAGCATAATCGTGTATAAGCATAAACTTTCTTCCGCCATTCATTCACATCTGCAGCTGACGTCAGAACAGCAGAAACCATTGCTACTTCACCAACGTCACTTCAGAGCTAGTATTTGAAGGATTCTCTAGCGTAATGTCTAAAGTGATGACAAAATAAGTGATTTTGCTGACATTTTAAGATTATAAGGCTGAACGGCATGAAATGCCATCAGTCGACAGAGATTTCCCAGTATTTCTGTTGCAATCAGGATTTCATAATAATTAACTCCGAAAAAGCTGAAGCAAATCAGATTACTATGGTATAAATACAGCACTACAACATACAAAAGAGAGAGATCGACTTTGAAAGTCCCTTACCAGTTTTATAATGATTTGATCAGCTGTATTTTGAGTTTTTCTCCTCTAAAGGCTTATTATTTGGTCTCTGTCACCATCTTGTTGCGGAAAGTCAACCGTCTTTGCTCTGCTCAATATGACAGACTGATGGATGCTGATGCGCTGTATCTCCGAAATTATAAATATTTAAAATAGCCACTATCCTTATAAATAAACTGCATAGTTGCAATCTAAACAACTACATTCTTGCCTAAAGCCTCAAAAGTACATTAGGTTGTCCAACAGCTGCAATATTTGTCAAACTAGTGAGTTTATTGATCTGCTGTCACTCTATGTGGGCGGAGTAATACACAAGGGTGAGGAGGCTGGACGAGTGCTGTTATTGCAGAATATCACAAGGCTATCAGCCAATCAGATTCGAGAACCAGACAGAACTATTGTATAAGTATGTATATAATAAAAATTGTATATTGTTATGCATGGGTGTGTATCACATATACATAATAAATATATATAATACAGACATATATATTATGCCAAATCAAACTTTTATTTTGGATGCTATAAATCACAATTAATCTTTGCCCAGCACTAACATAAATATATCTTAAAGTTAACCATTCTTTTATTGGCTAGAGTACATTTTGATTATGATGATTTTCATAAAAGAAAGATCTAGATGTTTTCTCACAGTCTCTTTATTTTCTGAATAAAAACAAATGTAAAATGTTGTCCATTGTGCATGTTGTATATGTGTAGCTTGGAGCTCTTATTGATCTACATTTTGTTCTTTTAACCATTTTGTTATTTTTCTTATTTCAATATGGTTATTTGTATTTACACTACATGGCTGTTAAATGCTGACTTGCTGATGAACATGCAAGGCATGCAATAATTTTTAGGGAACTGCATAATATTTAAGTATTATTGCAAATATGTTTTCACAACAGTCAAACAAAAAATCTAATGAAAAACCATTTTGGATAATGTGTGTTAGAACCTAGAACTACAAACAGAAAATATTTGAGGACAAATATCTTGAAATTCAACATATGAACCATATATTTAGGTGTGGGAACTGTAGTAAAAGCAGAATTATTAACTCTGGTCCATTGAAATAATAGAAAATAATGCACACCCAAGTTGTAATGTCCATTGTAGGTTTTTAAAAAATTAAATGGGCATTTGAATAGTTATAATAATTAAATGGACATGATTCATTTCTTATCTGCAGTATATTGGTTATTGTCTTTCAGTAAAACATATTTACTGCTTAATCATATTAGCAAAAATTTTGAAGTTAAGTGCACACCTGAAAATGTCCAGTTTGTTGATATTATAGACTCTCTTCTATGGTGCTGTTTACACCTGGTCACTTCATGCATTTTTTTTCTGATCATATAGCTTTCCGACCGTGAAAAGGACAGGTGTAAATGACCTCCGAAACACATTCCAGACCAATATAAATTCAGTCGCTCAAACCACATCAGGAGGTGGTTTCCAGATGAAACTGGACAGGTCTAAATGCATCTGGTTGTTGAACACATATGTAAATTCCTCTCAAAATGTAAAAAGCTTATACGTTTTTTTCTTATACTCAGCTTATACATAAAAATGTAACATAGGGCTGAGCGAAAATCAAAATCTCGATTAATTGAGCATTTTAACTCAACTACGATTAATGAACAATTATTTTATTTTTGCCCTCATAGTTCAGATTAGTAATACGCTCACATATTACAACTGAGAGATTTTTGAATGAATGAATTTTAAATAATTGATGGAAACACACACTATCTACTATCTATGATTATTTATTGAACATCATCGACTGAAATTAAAACACACATTGCCTAAAACCCACAGTCACTTTTTTCTTATTTATTTAAAAGTGAAACTAAATAACTTGCACTTTTGGAAACACAATCAATTATTTTCGATGTTTTTTTAATATATTAAAAGTAGAAAATAAGCAGTATCTCTTCTAAATACAATAACACCTGCATATGCTGTAAATAATATTTTAAACAGTGCATTTCTTGCAACTTCTGTAAACAAATATTTTAATGTAAATTATCATTTTAATGTAATGGAAAATATTTCAGTCATCATATTTCAGAACAGCTTTCAATCATCATCAATGTACTGCAAACTAACACAAAAAACTAAACAGAGCGGGGTCACGTGACTCTACACGCGGTAGGGTAAGTAATCGAAAAAATAGACCTGGAAAAATTAGATCGATTATAGGTTCTGAATGTCGATTTCAATTACTATTCGATTAATCCCCCAGCCCTAATATAACATGGCTAATGCAAAATGAAACACAACGTCAGATGAGAGTTTGGTGATATTTGTTTAATTATTATTATTATTTTTTTTTTTTCATTTCATTCTCTTTTTGACCAGTCATTATTCATTAAATGATCAAATTAAATATAATGATTTATATCATTCATTCATTTTTCTTTTCGGCTTAGTCCCTTTATTAATCTGGGGTCGCTACAGCGGAATGAACCGCCAACTTATCCAGCATATGTTTTACGCAGCGGATGCCCTTCCAGCTGCAACCCATCTCTGGGAAACATCCATACACACCCATTCACACTCATACACTACGGACAATTTTAGCTTACTCAATTCACCTTTAGCGCATGTCTTTGGACTTGCGGGGGAAACCGGAGCACCCGGAGGAAACCCACGCCAACACGGGGAGAACATGCAAACTCCACACAGAAACTCCAACTGACCTAGCCGAGGCTCGAACCAGCAAATTTAATGCTGTGAGGCGGGGATGCTACCCACTGCGCCACCGTGAGGCCTGATTTATATCAGATGTATATAAATTAGAATCAGGAGCATTGCTAGACACTATAAAAACCTGCTGTACCCAGTAAAAGCTAACATTACAGATGTGCTCAATGAATAGAAGTAGATCAATAAGAAAACATTAGTTAGAAATACCAAAGGCTCACTCAAAACAAAGGGAAAAGAAAGAAAGGTGACAAGAGTAAGGGGGTCCTGTGTGGGAGAGTAGATAATACACAAATTAATGTAAACCCTTTACATTTTTAAATAATTTCATTCATTCATTTTTTTTTTCGGCTTGGTCCCGAAAAATAATCAGGGGTCGCCACAGCGGAATGAACCGCCAACTTATCCAGCATGTGTTTTATGCAGCGGATGCCCTTCCAGCTGCAACCCAGTACTGGGAAACACCCATACACTCATATTCACACACATACACTACGGACAATTTAGCTTACCCAATTCACCTATACCGCATGTCTTTGGACTGTGAGGGAAACCGTGGCACCCGGAGGAAACCCACACGAACACAGGGAGAACATGCAAACTCCACACAGAAATGCCAACTGACCCAGCCTAGGCTCGAACCAGCGACCTTCTTGCTGTGAGGCGTCATCGCTACCACTGTGCCACCGCGCCGCCCTTTTAAATAATTTTTTGCACGTATCTGCACAACAAAAATAGATGCAGCAACTTTTAGCCTAATAACAGTACTCACAGAACCAGCCCCACATGCTTGTGTTTTGATGTTTGGAACATGAGTGAAGTAGCCCACAAAGCATCCTGTAGCCATATAAAATCATTTGTATTGTGAAAAAGATATATAGCTTACATTTCTGTAACAAAATAATATTATTGTAATAAAATGCAGTGTATTTAATCTATGTAAATTAGTTAAATTTGCATATAGTGTGGGAATTGAAGATCGGAATTATAGCGGTTTAGCAGAGATGCATTTCTGTAGTCAAGTGTAAATGGAAACGTTTTCACAAATCAGATGTCTATAATGACCAGGTGTAAACATGCCCTATGTGTTTAAACTCATTTGGAAAGTGCTTTTAAACACTAAATCAATTCTTTATTTTTTGTCTTTTTTGTAGAGTTTCCAGTCTCTCTCTGCTCCTCCTGCATCTACAGAAAGCAGCGATGTTACTTCCCTCCTCCTCTCTTATGATGAAGTGGATAAAACTCTCTCTGTGTTAAGAGAGAAACTTGAAGACGCCTGCAAGGAAGCAACAGAAAATATGTCTGGTAAAGTAGTGGAGAATTTGTGTGGAGAATGTATAACGTCATAAATACTAGACTAAACTGATCACATTGTCTTTCCTTATTAGTTTTAGAGACACCATACATGGAGATCATTTCCACCTCTGGACTGATTAACAGAGACAAGTTCTTGCAATGTAAGTGTCAGTCATAATATAAAAGTAACTTCATGTGCATAGAAAGCCAATGAAACGAAAGCAAAGCATCTAATTTAATGTTTAAAATTTTTTTTTTATTATTTAAATGTCAAAATTCAGGTGAAGTATTGTTCCATCATCATTCAGAGTAACGTATTAACCCAAATAAATAGTAATAAATGCAATAACTGAACTTGTGTAAATTTGTTTTCAGATTCCCTTCAGCTCACCCTGGATTCAAACACAGCACATAAATATCTCCGTCTCTCTGAAGGAAACAGAGTGGCTACTTTTATTGGAGCTGACCAGAGTTACCCCGCTCACCCGGAACGATTTCATGACTTTTCCCAGGTGTTGTGCAGAGAGAGTGTGTGTGGACGCTGTTATTGGGAGGTGGAGTGGAGCGGGGAGGCTGGAGTCGGAATATCAGTCTCATATAAGAGCATTAGAAGAAAAGGGGAAGGTTTTGACTGTGTATTTGGGTTTAATGATCAGTCCTGGAGATTGTCTTGCTCTAACTCCAGGTATACACTCAGACACAAACAGACATCCACCAAACTCCGTGTACCATCAAGCCCCTACAGAATAGGAGTGTATGTGGATCACAGAGCAGGAATTCTGTGCTTTTTCAACATCTCTGACACAATGAGCCTCATCCACAGAGTCCAGACCACATTCACTCAACCTCTTTATCCTGGGTTTGGGATTAATTTTGGGGCAACTGTGAAACTGAAGTCTGCAGAGAATCTGTGAATGACAGTGTTGTTTTACAGGTATAAGTATTGTGATAGAAAGGGCTGGGTACATGTGGTTAGCAGTGGTCAGTGACAAAGTTGTACACAGACTGGTCATTTTAATCAAGATTGTGTATCTTTAAGATTTTCTTACCTTAAAGGGGTGGTCCAGAGTGTATTTTTAAGGCTTGGTTGTGTTTATAAGATGCAAAGCAATGTGTGCTCATGCTTCAATTGTAAAAAATCACATAATTCTTTCTAATATCTTTAACCATATACAGCTACTCAGCTAACATGAAAACGACTTTCATATTTCCTAGTTCCTCCGAAAGACCTGCCCTCAAGAGGCTCTGATTGGTCAGCTAACATAACGTGCTGTGATCCACGTCACCAGGAAAAGCATCATGCCTCTAATAGCACGTGCTGTGCCTCTGCTGTGTAAATACTGTCAGTCAGATTAGCTGTTAGCCATATCAGTTTGCCTGAATCAGACAGAAAAATAAAGAGCACACAGCTGAACCTAATACCTGCTCTCTAAAATAAAATCTGACAAGTGTCTTTCACGTATATTCAGAATAAGCATGTTTAAGTAATATGAAACGTTCACATATCTTTTGTGAGTTGGTTATTTGAGATGCAGAATGCAGGAAAAGTGCTGCTGAAGATTGTGGGTGTTTACAGCAGTTTGACGGATAAATATAAATTTGTAGCTAAATTATTAATGTTGCCAAACAGCATTTCCCGTTGTCTACATCTTTGTTTACGTCCTTAATACAACATACCGTTAACGCTAGACACTATGCATGTAATAGATAAATTTTTACAAATAAAAATACTTACAGGTTGTGGCTCACAATCCACAGCTTTGTCTATTATGGTTGGAGCTGCTCCGTCTTTGAGGAGTTTTTAGCCGAATCCAGCTCTGAACTGGGAGAGATTCTGGAAGCTGTCTTTTGTCAAATGCTAGCTATATTTTTTATTATTCTCTGGAACATAATTAAAGTTAAACTGTAAGCACTTCTGTCTTTGTGTTGTGTCCTTTGGAAGCCCAAATACAGAAACAGAACAAGCTCTGTGGAAATAGCAGCGTTTGGATGCATTTCAGCTTTCTCTGCTACATTACAGTGTTACCGTAACCTGAAGCGCTTGTGATCTCACTAACCCGGATGTATTTTTTTGTAGTGCCCCACCCACACTTCGTTTGCTGTAGGCTTTGCTAAGCTAACTCTGTAAAAGCCAATGTCTCCCTTTGCATTGAACTTTGAGCATGTTACATTCAGAGATGTTGTTTATGTTTACACAGCTACATTACATATCAACTAAAGTTTAAAATACCATAACCTTCCCTCTCCCTTGGAATGACTTTTCTTCATTTCAGGTCACATGGAATACCTTTAGGGAAGGGCTATCAGGAGATCTCATTTTTGCCCTTTTTTAAGCAATGTCCATCTTCGAACAATCCAATTGCTTTCCTAAAGTCGAAATCATGCACCCCCCTATATTTTCATTTTCTCATTTGAGGACCGTTTCAATTGGATGTATGGGTGTTGGACAATGAAACTGAACCGCCTGGTTTTAGACCACAATATTTCATTAGTATGGTGTAGGGCTTTTGCAGCCAATACAGCATCAGTTGGTCTTGGGAATGACAGATACAAGTCCAGATGCAACATTTTGAGCCATTTTTCTTGCAGAATGGTGGCCAGGTCAGTACATGATGCTGATGGAGGAAAACGTTTCCTCACTCACTCCTCCAAAACACCCCGAAGTGGCTCTATAATGTTTAGTTCTGGTGACTGTGCAGGCCATGGGCGATGTTCAACTTCACTTTCATGTTCATCAAACCACTCGGTTACCAGTCTTGCTGTGTGTATTTGTTAAATTTTATCCTGATACACGGCACTGCCTTCAGGATACAATGTTTGAACCATTAGGCACATAGTCCTCCAGAAGGTTCGGTAGCACTTGGCAGTGACGTGCCTGTCTAGCACATGTATTGGGCCTAGGGAATGCCAAGATATTGCAGCCCAAACCATCACTGACCTACCTCCATGCTTCACTCTGGGCATGCAACAGTCTGGGTGGTATGCTTCTTTGGGGCTTCTCCACACCGTAATCGCATTTATGAAGTGTGATACACACAGGTGAGTGGGCTTAACAAACCACATGTAGAAACACTTTCTCTCTCTCTCTCTCTCTCTCTCTCTCTCTCTCTCTCTCTCTCTCTCTCAAAAAAACCTCTAGCACTTAATTCTCTGAGCACTAACAGTTCCTTTGTATAATTAGCACTTCTTGTGTGTATTGCCTCTTCATGTTGAATCACTGAATATCTCCTCAATTGTAAGTCGCTTTGGACAAAAGCATCTGCTAAATAACTAAATGTAAATCTCATGCGCATGTAGGAAAGACGGTGGACTCATCAAAGAACAATACATGTTTCACACTGTCCACAACCCAAGATTTTCGCTGCTGTCACCATTGAAACCAATAATTCGCATTGGCACGAGTGACCAAAGACTTACAGATAATTGACAAAGTTTAGGCGTATTTGCCGTGTTGGCAAATCTTTGCACTCTGAGCTCAGAAAGACACTCTAACTCGTGTTGTACCCCTTGTCAGAAATAAGAGTGAGTGGGTTCTGAGCACAGTGTCTAGCCTAACCACAGGACTCCCCCCCCCCTTAAGTGTATTTAGTTTTAAAGTGTAGAGATGGAGTGGTAAAGGGATGCTGAATATCGAGAGATAATGGGGATAGGACATACTTGATTATTTATGGGGGTTTGTTATTATGTTGACTGCATAATAATATGATTTTCAACAATCTGCTTATGCTCCTTCCAAAACGTGTTTCTAAAACTACACATAGTCTGATAAAACAGTGCTGCTGCTTCTCCGCTTGATAACAAGCAGAAGAACTGGAATCAGTGGCATAATAAAAGCTCTGCTACTTTCGTCTCTCATTGGCAACTGCTTCAGCACTCTCATTTCACACAATGGCTTTGAAGGTTGATATAGGTATTGAGGTAAGACAGTCGCTGACATTTAAAGATGCAACATTTTTGAAGTCACAGATTTGGAACATCTTTCTCTCTTTTTTCAGCCTTCATCTGGACAACCTGTCGTATAAAGGTTTCAGTCACTATAGAAAGTCTCACCATCTTACAAAGTCAGTGAAAACTGGAAAGTTAGGCTGCCAGTTAGATTTTATCAAATAATTAAAGATTTTACCACTAAAGATTTTAGCCACTGTGCCCAACTAACACCTACTAACTAACTTGTATCTGTTCTCTGTTGTTTGTTCAGTGTGTTTTTCAATTATTATTATTATTTTTTTAAATATTAGATGTGGCATTTCTAGAAATTTTCACTGTCGCTTCATAGCAAGAAGGTCGCTGGTTCGAACCCCGTCTGGGTCTGTTGGCATTTCTGTGTGGAGTTTGCATGGTCTCCCCGTGGGTTTCCTCTGGGTGCTCCGGTTTCCCAACACAAAAAAATGATCCATCATGATATTTGAAGCTGAATGTATGATTCAGGAGGGGGAGACAGTCCAAAATAGATATAGAATCTTTAAATTCATATTTTCAAGACAAAAGCCCATAATTATACATACAAACATAACATTTCATTAAATCTTTGTTATAAGGTGTTTTATCTAAGGGACTCAAAATGTACCGCAATTCTACAATCACCCATGTAACCTATGAAATGTGCTTTAGTGACTGCGCTTTTACTCCTGTCAGGATAACTGGGGATTAATCAGTGAACTCTAAATTTAGGAAATTGTAGGTTCTCCAATGTTGATCTACTGCTTTACCCGTTTCTGTCTTAAAGGTCCAGTGAAATTAAACTAACGTTTTTAGATGTTAGTATCAGTATGTTACTCTTCGAGGATATCTATAAGCTAGTGTGGTACAAAACAACAACAAAATTCACATTTAGAAGATATAAAAGCAGTATAAACCTGTAAAGCTTGTAGTTTGTCACTTAATTTTTCAGTTGAGATTACGTCAAACATGCATATTTCAAAGCACTTCACAGGGTTTGTATCGTAACTTAAAAAAAATTGTATCTTGGCCCTAGTTCTAACACACTGGACCAGGGGTCACCAATCTCGGTCCTGGAGGGCCGGTGTCCCTGCAGGGTTCAGTTCCAACTTGCCTCAACACACCTACCTGAGTGTTTCAAGTATACCTAGTAAGACCTTGATTAGCTTGTTCAGGTGTGTTTGACTAGGGTTGGAGCTAAAATCTCCAGGACACCGGCCCTCCAGGAACAAGTTTGGTGACCCCTGCACTAGACAATCACATAGACATACAATTACATACGACTAAAGGTTTTGCAATGTTGACAATATCTTAATTGTGAGATGTCTATAAATAAATCTTTAATAGACTTTATTTTTCTTCAGCTTATCCCTAAACTATGTAAATTATTTAAAGAGTGCTGTGTAGAACACTAAAAGAAACACGAACATGTTACTTTTTGTGCAATAACTCACTTAAATTGTGATATTGTTTAAGGAAGCTAAATAATAATGTCCTCACCAGTGCCCCAACCTGCGCACATTTCATTTGAATTCATCACATCATCATTCAAAATATTAAACTCACACAACTGCCAATAAGGACAGATGTGGTCAGTTTTGTATATTCTTTCACTAGAAGTACATTCAAAGATCTTGCAAGTATAAAACCATTTAATATCAATGCAATTTTAACATGGAAATGTGATGTTTGTGTTGGTAATCTAACATGGTGATTGCATTTATACCTACTGCACATTTGACCCGCTTTTAATAATAATTAACAACGTTAGAGCCAAAAGTATATAAAAATATAACTTAAATGTAAATAGTGTTCTTTAGTTTGACTAAACTTTAGTCAAACTTTAGTAAGAGACTCATTGCTTCTGGTTTATTATGTCACAAATGAGCAAAATTATCCATCTGGTCTGGTATAGGACAATTAAACTCTGCAAATTTTGAGCCTTGAGCCTGGATCTACCCAAAACCCCGGATAGAGAGGTTGAGTGAATGTTGTCTGGACTCTGTGGATGAGGCTCATTGTTGTGTCAGAAACACTGAAGAAGGACAGAACTCCTGCTCTGTGATCTACATACACTCCTATTCTGGTGGATCTGGAGAGCACAGGGAGTTTCGTCTTTATGTTATTGTGCCAGAAAATGTAACAGGATCTAGAGCAGATCATTTTCCAGGATTGGTCATTATATCCAAAACCACTTGTAGTTCTCGATCCCTTCCTGTTGATGCTCTTATAAGAGACCGCCACACCGACTCCATACAGTCTCTCATTCTCGCTCAACTCCACCTCCCAGTAACAGCGTCTGCTCACACTCTCTCTACACAACACACCAAAAAAGTTGGTAAATCTGTCGGGATGGTCGGGACACTGCTGGACTGTGTGAGTGTAAGTCGCCACTGTGTTGCCCTCAGACAGACAGAGGGATTGATGCGCTGTGTTTCGATCCAAGGAAAGTTGAAGGAAATCTAAAAAAGATAAAACATCATTTCTATTTTGGTTCACTCTTATGTTCATTTGGAAGGAAGAACAACTGCAGCAGTACACTAAATCAAAGACTATAGCATACACAAGACATGTCACTCGTATGGTTTTGAATGGGGAAAAGTGTAACGGTCAATATGGCGAATGAAGCCACGCTCTCTAGTACAAGAGCCAATCAGTGATCAATATAGACTGACGATTCCCTGGGGGGGGGGGCTCAAACCAAACTGCAGATTTTGTGTGATTCGAACATTTAGAAATGAAACTAAAGAGACGGTTGTTGTTTCATTTTACTGGTGATTCCTAATATGTCATTTAATCGTAAGCTTGGCAAGAGACAGAATGCCCGAGCATACGGTAAAGGATATATCTGATACGTGGCCGGCTGGAAGTGCGATATGCACATCAATATAGCAGCAATATTTATGACAGTATAACAATAATTCATATTTTTGCAGTACTGTGACGGTTGGGTTTAGGGTTGGGGGTAGGCGTTAAGAAATACAATGTATTGGGTAATTTAATAGATAGCATAAATAATACTCTGTACAACTACTGTTTTTACATTACTGTGAGTTGGGTTTAGGGTTGGGGTGGGGGTTGACGTTATAAAATACAATACATTGGAAATGTAATAAATAATATAAATAATTCTCGTTAACTTCCGGCCGTGACCGTATCTGATTTGGCAACAACTCGAGCATACTGCCTGAGAAGCATTTCAAAGATGGCCGCCGAGTGATATGACTTGCTTTAAAGCAGGGGTGCCCAAACTTTTTCGTATAAAGGGCCAAAAGCCAAATATCATTGGGAGCCGTGGGCTGAATGTAAATATACCAAGCTACTGTATATTACATTAAAGTTGCCATGGGTAATTTCCTAATTTATTTATTAAAAAAAACCCATAAACAATCACATTTATAACACAGTGGAGTTCAATGATGAATACACTAGTCAAGCAGAATCTGCCTTTGCCTTGATTTATCCTCTATGCGTCGGGTGACTGTATGTACATTTAAACTAAATCTGATTAATTTACACCATTTAATTGAAAGATTATATTTTAATTAGCTATTAACAATAAAACAAACAAACAAGGTTACATTAAATTTGAAATGACAATCTCTAAACCATGGCCATCATTCTTCCTCTCTTCTCAGATGGCGGACCAAATCAAAGGTTACTGTGCGCCAACTTTGGCACGCGGGCCCTAGTTTGGGCATCCATGCTCTAAGGAACTATGGCTAAATACAGTATGGACTACAGTAGACGTGAACACGTTACAATGAATGTGTAAATCTAAACATGAGTTTCATTAACAAGACAGTTCAAGACACAGTATGTAATTTTCGCCACTAGAGGGAGTTTATTCACAACAAACAAAGGTGTTTTTTGATGACACTGTGACTAAGTGTGGTATCATGGGAGTTGTTATCTTCATTACATCCTATGCAATATAGAAGATATATAAGGTTTTTGGATATCTTAATGAAAACAAATCTTACATACTGTGCCTTTAAAGTATGCTTCATTTTGATTTACAAAATTAAGAGAATTCTCAGAGTGTACAATGTTAAATATTTAACTAGTGCTATGAAAACAAATCCATTTAAATATTATGTGTTATACATGAAGTGCCTTTGTGCGTTTTGTATTAACTTACATTGTAGGAAGTCCTTCCTGGTCTTGGGTTCAATCTGATAAGTACTGTTGATTTGTGTTTCTTTGGAAATAAACAGACAACATTAGTGTCAATTTTAATTTCTAATATCAGTGTCTTCATATTACAGTAGCTCGCTGTATATAAGAAAACTGGTTACCTCACTGTAAATCACCTAACCTCACTGTAAATCACCAAGTTTATGAACATTGAATATGACTCAACATGTACAGTAAGAAATTATTCCTGCTCTTAGTTTCATTCTTCTAAGCAAGGCAGATTTTGTTGAAGCTATATTAAAAAAACAATTACCTTCACAAAATATGTTTTCAATCTCCTCTTCACAGAACTGCTCCAGTTTTGCTTTCAGCTGAGAGACAGATTTCCCCACATCTTCATTAAGGAGGACGGAGCTGACATTGACTCTGGATATGTCTGTAATTGTTGAAGGTTCAGAGAGAGACTGGAATCTCTAGGGACAATAAAAAGGTACAAATATGTGTTTGATTGTATGATTTGGTATTCCAGCACATACTTTATACTTATTTATAATTTGTCATTCATTTGTAGTTTACTGAGAAAATAATGTTGTTTTTTTCAAACCATTTTATATTATCGTACATTCGAAAGAAAGTTAGGAAAGATGACAAGAGAATAATTATTTATTTTCTCTATTTTTCAGATCTCAGTTACCTGTAGGAAATGTATGTGATCATCAGTGTGTAAAAGCTGCTCCAGCTCAGTGCTTCTCCTCTTCAGATCTTCAATCTCCTGCTCCAGTTTCTTCGAGAGTCCTTCAGCTCGACTCACTGCATCCTTTTCCTGATTTCTGATCCTCCATATGACTTCAGATCGGCTTCTCTCAATGAATCGGATGAGTTCTGTAAAGATCTTCTCACTGTCCTTCTCTGCTGCCTGGGCAAGGTGCTGTTAACATACACAATCATTATCTGATTCATTCATTTTAGTATGTAATGCATAGTGGGCTTCAGTGTGACTAAAACAAGGAAACACTAAATACTGTACATCTGTTCTCGTAACATTCCAACAACTTTTATTTTTATTATCATCTGCTGTTCACTTACCCTATTAGTCTTCACAGCGTCTTTCAGCTCCTGAATCTTCTTCTCTCTCTCCTGGATCTTCTGCTTGAAATAAGTCTGTGTCTCTTCCAACTCTTTCTGGAAATATATGAAAAATATGTAGTGCTATTATAAAAGTATTCTCTAGCTAAATATTTAAATATTTTCCATCCTCACTTGTATATCCGTCCTCTTGGATGTAGTCGATACAGTGTCATGATGTTTGTGTTCATCCACCGTACACACTAAACAAATGCACTTCTGATCAGTACGACAGTAAACCTCCAGCAGTTTGTCATGTTTTGGGCAGATCATCTGCTTCAGTTGTCCAGTGGCTTCAGTCACTTTGTGTCTGCCCGAGTGAAACTCCTCATGACGCTCAAAGTGAGTCTGACAGTAAGACTGAAGACATGCCAGACAGGATTTAACAGCTTTGTATTTCCTTTCACTGCAAACATCACACTCCACATCTCCAGGTCCAGCGTAACAGTGAGCTGGAGCAGTTTGAAATGATGCCCCCCTCAGTTTCTGCACTATTTCAGCAAACATCACATTCTTGTTTAATGCAGGTCTTGGAGTGAAGGTCTGTCTGCACTGAGGGCAGCTGTAAACTCTCCTCTGCTCATCTTGATTCCAGTAGTCTGTAATACAGGTCATGCAATAACTGTGTCCACAGGGGATGGTCACTGGATCCTTCAGGAGATCCAGACATATCGAACAGTTGAACTGATCTTCAGTCACTGAAATATTGGCTTCTGCCATTTCAATGTGCTTAGATTCAAGAGACTGAAAAAGAATAAGTTAAAAAAAATGAGGTATAAAAAAAATGCCTGCACAGTTCCTTCACAAACTGAACTATTATTCAGTTCTTGCTCTGTTTATTTATTATTTAGTTAAGTTATATTCATTTTTATGGAACCACAAGCAGATTTCAGAAAGCAATTTCTTCATTTGTTCCCACCTTATAAATATGCATTCTTGCCAAATAAAAACATATATCACAGGTATTTGCAAATAGGTAGAAGATACAGTACGATAACCAGACAGCACTGTGTGAATTCTTTAAAACATGCATGATTTGTATTGGATTGCACTGAGATTATTCAGCATAAAGAATAATCAGTGTCAGAACACCCAGCTAATAAATCCTTAAGTGTTTTTAATTGACCAGACAAGCAGTAACAAAAAGTAAATTAAATTTAAAAAAAAAACACTGAATTTCTGCTACCTGGCATTTCCATATTATAAATAATACTACGTATATTTCCAGTCCTTGATTCAGATTGGCTGAGCCATGTTGTTGTAAAGTACTAAACAAACATACTCCTGTATGTGTTGCTCGGCTAATGGCTAATACTTTATAACAACAACAACTTGAGGAACTACACTGGTGGAAGAAGAAGAATAATGGGATGTTTTTTAGCTACATATATAGAATAACTAGTTTTTAAAAGCAATTAACCTTATGAAACCGCTGTTTAAAGTACATTTAAAACACCGAAGAGGTTTTTAGCTAAAACAAAGAGTTGAGGGGAGGAATGCGACAAAAGCAAACTCACTGTGATGCCACTGCAAACTTAACCCCAATAAAAAGACAAGGTAATGCCCGCTCGCAATAAATAAAAGTAATAAACAAAAAAGCCAAACCAAAATATATATCACTATTTAACAAAGTAACGTTACACTCAAAACAAAACTAACACAACTCCCACATGATTAAAAAAATTTAAATAAGCATAACAACGTATAAAACATTAACATGTGTTTGTTTACTAAGCAAGAGAGAACAATACACGCTTGCCTTTACTTGAATAGAAATAAAAGTAAAGCACGCAGTCCAAATGGATCCAAGCAAAACCGCTGAAAGATGTTGATCATAAATATTGATTCTCCTTTTCCTGCAACTTTGTCTTTTCTTTCGGATTTAATGTTGGTTTGGTGCAATTACGCCACCTACTGGGGTGGTGCGTGAAGCGATGACGTAGAGACGTAACTTGACGTCGTGCATGCGTTCATGTATGTACAGTTTATGGTATTTATTTACATGCAAGCGAGTGCAAGTATTTTTTTGTGTGTATTGAAAATATCTTTTAGAAAAAAAAGAAATGATGTGGTATGGACTATGATATATACCGCTCCCTATACGCAGACTCCGGAGGGGGGCACCATCTCGGTTGCTCAAAAAAAAAATTATATTTATTTAGTAATATTAACAAAAACAGTGTAAATGAAAATATATTGGTATTATGTTAATAATTACATTTAAAAATATGCACTTTATGGAGAACGCAAAAAAACGTGATGTAAATTGTTTTCCCTCCATTGATGTAATTTGTTTGCACTTTTGTTTGCGGCTGCTAGCAGCATATCATTATAATTGATGCAAGTTGCAACTCTACACCCGGGAAAAGACGACAGCAGTCTGGAGGCAAGAAGAGGAAAAAGTACAAGATGAATCCCGTGCATCACTTTCAGGTAACTTATGTCCATGAATCTGGAAAACATTATACTTTGGGGGGGGGGGGGGGGCCAGCACGGGGGCGCAGTGGTTAGCACAATCACCTCACAGCAAGAAGGTCGCTTGTTCGAGCCCCGGCTGGGTCAGTTGGCGTCTATGTGTGGAGTTTGCATGTTCTCCCCGTGTTTGCGTGGGTTTCCTCCGGGTGCTCTGGTTTCCCCCAAGTCCAAAGACATGCGGTATACTGTAAGCTAAATGTAAATGAGTGTGTATGAATGTTTCCCATTGATGGGTTGCACCTCGAAGAGCATCCGCAGATCGTTTGACCATGTTTACATGCCTTAATGCATTGAGTTGCTGCCATGTGATCCATGAACAAAGCTGCCATGAACAAGCAGTTGGACAGGTGTACCTAATAAAGTGACCGGTGAGTGTACATATATATATTTTTTAGTTTTATTTTATGTAATTGAAATATAAAATTGTCTTTACATGACTTTTACACTGTATATGTCTGTTGGTTTTGTTATGTGACATACATTGAGATTGTTGCCACATCTGAACTTAAAACCAGAGCAGATGTTTTGCAATGTAAGTCATTTATTTTTCTTGTGACAATTATCAGTTATAAAGATTGTTTTGTCATAATATATGCTTCTCATATTTTTTTCTGCCAGATTCTCTTCAGCTCACACTGGATTCAAACACAGCACATAAATATCTCCGTCTGTCTGAAGCAAACAGAGACTAGAGTTACCCCGCTCACCCGGACCGATTTCATGACTTTTTTCAGGTGTTGTGCAGAGAAAGTGTGTGTGGACGCTGTTATTGGGAGGTGGAGTGGAGCAGAGAGGCTGGAGGAAACATCTCAGTGTCATATAAAAGCATCAGAAGGAAGGGAAGTGGTTTTGAGTGTGGATTTGGATTAACTGATCAGTCCTGGAGTTTGTTCTGCTCTAAATCACAATACTCATTCTGTCACAATAGTACAAAGACTGAACTCAGTATATCCCCCAGCTCCTCTAGAATAGGAGTGTATGTTGATCACAGAGCAGGAATTCTGTCCTTCTTCAGCGTCTCTGACACAATAATGAGCCTCATCCACAGAGTCCAGACCACATTCACTCAACCGCTCTATCCTGGGTTTAGAATATGTTTAATATCGGCAGTTATCTGCATAGCTTTTAAGAAAAATCAAGTCTTATTACTAGTTTAAGCATCATGTGGTTCACTCTGATATCCACCAAATCTAGCTAAGCTGATTAAAATAAAAAAGAAATCATTTTACTTTAAAGTGCTTACACCAAACCTAGACAATTTTGCATTAGTTAATCATTCATTCATTCATTTTCATTTCGGGTTAGTCCCTTTATTAATCTGGGGTCGCCACAGCGGAATGAGCCGCCAACTTATCCAGCATATGTTTTACGCAGCGGATGCCCTTCCAGTTGCAACCCATCTCTGGGAAACATCCATACACACCCATTCACACTCATACACTACGGACAATTTAGTCTACCCAATTCACCTATACCGCATGTCTTTGGACTTGTGGGGGAAACCGGAGCACCCGGAGGAAACCCACACCAACACAGGGAGAACATGCAAACTCCACACAGAAACGCCAACTGACCCAGCCGAGGCTCGAACCAGCGACCTTCTTGCTGTGAGGCGAACGTGCTACCCACTGCGCCACTGTGAGGCCTTAGTTTAATCAGTAAATTAGCATTAGTGTGCATTAGTTTAAATCAGGCTTTATTAAAACCGATTACTAATAAGATGTCTTTTTTAATATTTTAGTTCAAGTTTATTTATATAGCGCTTTTTACAATGTAGATTGTGTCAAAGCAGCTTAACATGTTCTAGTAAAGTCCAGATTTCAGAGATAAAAGATAAAACTGTTATTTAAAAGCCAGATTCCTTAAAATGGATTTTGCAATAAAAATAATACTGTGCGATTGGGGTGCATGCAGCGAATAGTTGTTTCATGTCATCTGCATTGACTGTAGGGTGTTGACAAATCAAAAAAGCGGCTGTCTAAGGGACATTCTACCAGAAACGTATGTTATCTGTCCCTGAAATAAAAACATAAATACAGTGAATAAAAAGTATTTCATCCCAAAAAATGTCTAATATGGACTGATGGTTGGTTTCTGTGAGTTGTTCTGTAAAGGAATATGTCATTCATTTGGCTTTCAGATTTTTTTTTCTTTATTAAAACACTTTACAAATGTACAAACCCTGTCATTGTCCTTGCCCTCAGCCCAACTGAACCTACAGCTTTAATAGTTCTGTTATGCTAAAAACTGTTATTTAGAAAAAAATACTTCAGAAACAGCGAGTTTAAGTTGTTATCATTCACATCAATTGTGAAATTATAAATAAATTCTACAAATAAATACTATTTCACAATTGTCCCCGTGTTTCTGTCAGTCCTGCCACATTTGCATTAAATTTAATATGAAATGCGTGCAATACTCATTTGATGGAGGAGAAGCTGGCAGTGATCAAGGATGCTTTCTATCATTGAATTGTATGATTTTATGCTTGTTTCTGTAGAATGTTTTTGAGGACGACAAGCTTAAGGCAGGCCCTGGCACATTTTTTATAAGTGAAAATGTACGCTTCTGGTAGAATGTCCCCTAAATGAATTTATGAATTCATTTTAATAGGGTTTCTGGAAACTCACCTGCATTTGCTGCGAGATAGGATGCTGTTTTAGATCTTATCTAATATTTTATATTAGTTAAGTGTTACACAATCAGAGGAATTAGTGGGTTTGTTGCTAAAATTAAAATAAGACAAATTTTTCTAAGTGTTATGGCTGCACTGTAAAAAACTATGTGTGTGCGGTGAGCGCCCTCTGTTGGGCATTATCCACACACTACTTTCGATTTCTCGTAAAACCAGGAAACGCGACCAACAGAAACTTGATGACTTGTTGCATTTATCTTTGTGTGCATATGTTAATGGACTGAATATATCAGTGACTCAGTGTTGTTCAACTTAATGTTTTCGATAGGCTATTGATTTGCTGATTGACTAACACCACGTTTTGGGATTTTGAGCAAGAGAAACAGACTAAGATGCAATTGCAAAGCTCTTTCTTATAGGTGAGTTAAACCTTACAAACCGACAACAACAAAATAAAAATCACTTTAAAGCTGTATAATATACTTGGAAAATGGCAGAATCCAGTACTTCAGTTGTTGAGGATCAGTTCAGCTGTTCAATCTGTAAGGAACTCCTGAAGGAGCCAGTGACCATCCCCTGTGGACACAGTTACTGTATAAACTGCATTACTGACTGCTGGAATCAAGATGAGCAGAGGAGAGTTTACAGCTGCCCTCAGTGCAGACAGACCTTCACTCCAAGACCTGCTTTAAACAAGAATGTGGTGATTGCTGAAATGGTGGAGAATCTGAAGAAGACAGAATTAAGATCTCGTGTAAATTATGCTGAACCTGGAGATGTCAAGTGTGATGTTTGTGCTGGAAGGAAACGCAAAGCCGTCAAGTCATGTCTGCTGTGTCTGAACTCTTACTGTGAAACCCATTTTGAATGTCATGAAGTCTTTCATTCAAGTAAGCGCCATAAAGTGACTGATGCCACCGCAGGAATCCAGGAGATGATCTGCTCTAAACATGACCGACTGCTGGAGGTTTACTGTCGGACTGACCAGAAGTGTGTATGTTTAATGTGTGTGATGGAGGAACACAAAAATCATGATACAGTTTCAGCTGAAGCAGAGAGGGCTGAGAAACAGGTATGAGCACAAAACAATTAAATTATGCAATGTCTTATATTAGGTAAACAAATGCATTCTGTCTGTTCCCAGCAAGCATTTATTGTTTTTAAAAGATGTCTAATAGATGTCTAATAAACGTCTAAACAGTCGTATTGGCTTAAATTTGGCCTGTTAGTGAAGATCTTAATAGATGTCTAAGAATAGGCCAAAACTAGTCATCAAAGAAACAGAAATAAATGACTACACATATAAAGTCTGTCTAATCTGTCTATTTAACGACTCGTCTAGTTTTGGGCTATTCTTAGATGTCTATTAGATTTTCACTGACAGCCCAAGTTTAGCCTTGTTATAGCCAAGCTGTCTACGTTTTGATATCTGTTAGACATCTATTCATTCATTTCATTCATTTTCATTTCGGCTTAGTCCCTTTATTAATCTGGGGTCGCCACAGCGCAATGAACCGCCAACTTATCCAGCATATGTTTTACGCAGCATATGCCCTTCCTGCTGCAACCCATCTCTGGGAAACATCCATACACACCCATTCACACTCATACACTACGGACAATTTAGTCTACCCAATTCACCTGTACCGCATGTCTTTGGACTTGTGGGGGAAACCGGAGCACCCGGAGGAAACCCACGCAAACATGGGGAGAACATGCAAACTCCACACAGAAACGCCAACTGACCCAGCCGAGGCTCGAACCAGCGACCTTCTTGCTGTGAGGCGAACGTGCTACCCACTGCGCCACTGTGAGGCCCTGTTAGACATCTATTAAACACAAAATTGTTTCCTGGGTCTGTGTGAAATCAAATTATACAATGTTATTGCTAGCGCACGTTGTTATTCTTTAGATGAACAATTAATCCGGGCTAGTTAATCTTAAAAAAAAAAATGTTTTGGTAAGCTTAATTACTAAAAAGCAATCATTAGAAAATAATACAAAATAGTAGATGAGCTAGATAGTAGATGAGCTAGCAATAATTAGTACTTCATTATTAAGAAATTCTAATATATGGGGGGAAAACTTTTCTTTCACATATTTAATTCCTTGTGAACCTGACAACTTCTGATGTTTATTTCTTTGTGAATCTTTTTAGAGTCAAGTTGGCGAAACACGAATACAATTACAGAACAGAATTCAGGAGAAGCAAAGCAAGCTCCAGCAGCTGAGAGAGTCTGTAGAGATACATAAGGTGAGTTTTTACAGGAGAAAATGTAATGGAGGTGGCACGGTCGATCAGTGGTTAGCACTGTCGCCTCACAGCAAGAAGGTCGCTGGGTCAGTTGGCATTTTTGTGTTGAGTTTGCATGTTCTCCCTGTGTTGGTGTGGGTTTCCTCCTGGTGCTCCGGTTTCCCCCACAGCCCACAGACATGCGGTATAGGTGAATTGGAGAAACTGAATTGACCAAAGTGTATGTGTGTGTGAATGAGAGTGTATGGGTGTTTCCATGTACTGGGTTGAGGCTGGAAGGGCATCCGCTGTGTAAAACATATGCTGGAATAGTTGGCGGTTCATTCCGCTGTGGCGACCCTTGATAAATGAGGGTCTAAGCTGAAGGAAAATAAATGAATGAATGAAAATGTAATGGAGTGAATGGCTTCATAGTAAGAAACTGTAAAGACGCATTAGGTAAATGTCAAGATGAGTAAACATATTTTAGGTTCTTACAAGACTTTTCGGACTTGTTTTTGTGTTCTAACAGAGCTCTGCACAGACAGCAGTGGATGATTGTGAGAAGATCTTTACTGAACTGATCCGATGTATCAAGAGACGAAGATCGAAGGTCACGCAGATGATCAGAGATCAAGAAAAGACTGAAGTGAGTCGAGCTGAAGGACTCTTGAAGAAACTGGAGCAGGAGATTGAAGATCTGAAGAGGAAAAACACTGAGCTGGAGCAGCTTTTACATACTGATGAGCACATACATTTCCTACAGGTTTGAAAAAAAGGATTATATGTTGTACTGCAGACTGTTTGATTTTGATTTGTGACACCAAAAGGAGCAAATCTATGTTTGAAGGCCATTGACTTTGCATGTCAGCATGTTGTCAAGATTGCCCTAAGTTTGCACCAGAATATGCTGATGATCTCGCTGTGATTACTATAGCATGTGAATTCCTCTGTCTTCATGAATGTATCTTTATATTTCTGTTGACATTTTGTTCATGTAGAGTTTGCAGTCTCTCGTCATCCCTGCTGAATCTACAGACAGCACAACTGTCAGTTCTCTCCTCTCGTATGATGATGTGGGAAAATCTGTCTCCGCACTGAGGAAGAAATTTGAGGATTTCTGCAAGGAACAGATGAAAACAATTTTTGCTTCAGGTAAAACATCAACTCATCTTGTAAAATAGAGCATAACAATGGAAAATACCCATGGCTCACACAAATGTTACATATATAATATATAAATATATTCAATTCAATTCAGGTTGATTTGTATAGCAGCTTCACAAAAGGTGCACATTATTGCATTACAATCAAATATAAGTTATTATATACTATTAGAAATCTTATTGCATATAGGTGATGTCTGTGTATACATGTTTTAAGTGTATGTGTTGTTTTCGTAGTCCTCAATAGTTGGCATCATCCATAATATATAAAAATGAAACCTAAGCAAATTTACATCAGAAAAATGGTACACACACACACACACACACATATGCATATGAGCATAGTATAACACCTTACGGGTCAGGAAAGTTCACATTTTCTGATATGAGAGACATTTTATTTTGTAGAAAGTTACTGAAAGGACAGAATATCTGCACTGCATTTCAGCATTTATCTCACTGTAGACGCGCTGAATTAGGAGAACACAGTTTTCTTAGGCACTTGCTTGACATAAGCATCAACAGCTTTCAAATATATCTTTCTTTTTTCTTTTCTTATTGATTGTTGGTTATTTTAATGCGCATGCACATACAAATACAGTCTCAGCTAAACAGTAAGAAATAATGGGAAATATACAAACAAGTAAACAAATTAATACAATCAGGCTAGGGGCTAAATATGCACCACAGCATAGAAAATCAGGAGAAATTATTAATGTGGTGCCAAAAAGGTGTCCATAACTGCTAATCAAATATATCTTTCAAAATAAAAGCTGTGCATCAACAACAACAAAATAATTAACATTTTGGAAAAACACTGAAGGGCGACACGGTAGCGCAGTGGGTAGCATGATAGCCTCACAGCAAGAAGGTCACTGGTTTGAGCCCCAGCTGAATCAGTTGGCATTTCTGTGTGGAGTTTGTATGTTCTCCCCATGTTGGCGTGGGTTTCCTCCAGGTGCTTTGGTTTCCCCCACAGTCCAAAGACGGTGAAATGAATAAACCAAACTGGCTGTAGTGTATGTATGTGAATGAGAGTATATGGGTGTTTCCTAGTGATGGGTTGCAGCTGGAAGGGCATCCTCTGCTTAAAACATATGCTGGATAAGTTGGCGGTTCATTCCGCTGTGGAAACCCTTGATTAATAAAGGGACTAAGCCGAAAAGAAAATGAATGAATGTATGAAAAACACTGAAATAGAGTACAGCTAAATAATTTGATTTGGACCAACTGCATGCCACTAGATGACCAAAAACCAAATGACCAAAATGCAGAAAACAGATCCTTACAACCCTTTGTTAATGATGTTCTCTGGATAACCTATTTAGTAAGTTAATTATTGAGTTAGTTAGTTATTTGGTGTAGAATATTAATGAATAGGCAATAGCTAGCTAACATTTATTTACAGTTTTTTTCCAACTGCTTACACACATTTTCAAAACAGTGTCACCTTTTTTCAAAACTCTACACACAATTCTCAAAACTGCAGACACAAAATGCCTCACATCTCCTTCAAAATGTAACACTGCATTCAGAATGCCGTAAACACACGTCAGAATGAAGCATTTCTGTAAACACGAATCACATGTAGAAGCAGAAAACATTACTGTTGAACACAGTAAATTACAACAAGACCATAAACATGCTGTATGTAAAGCAATTGTATATTCTTCAGAATACAGTAAATACAGAGTGTGCGGTCTCGAAAAGTGTCCTTTGCCTAGAGAAGTGTCATGCAGGCATAGGGTTGACCATCATACACTTTACAGAGCCAGGATGAGAATAATTCCTCTTTTCTTTTCTAGAGGAATTTAGGATTTAGAAAAGGCGAATATGCAGTAGGAACAAAACTACCAATTGTGGACCAATTGGGGTTTTTTGGGCCCAGAACAGCCCAGTGT
>CAIGQW010056815.1:2619653-2634765 GCA_903798125.1 Danio choprae
GTGTGTGTGTGTGTGTGTGTGTGTGTGTGTGTGTGTGTGTGTGTTTTGATTGGTTGTGTTTGGAAAAGGAGAGCAAGTAGATTGCTGTTAGATATTTGTGTTTTAGGTAGAGAGTTGTGTGTAATGTTTTGAGATGTGTTTTATGCAATTGAATTGAATGAATGAATGAATTAAATGAGTTCAAGGCTGAGAAATAGCTTCTGGTTTTGGAGATTTGTGGTGTAGTTTTGCACTTTGAGTGAGAGTTTTCAGAAATTGTGTGACATGAAAAGATTTTGTGTGTAAGCAGTTACAACAAACAACAAACAGTTACTAATGCTTTTGTTTCTGACACACCAGTTGAAAAACACTGAAATAGAGTACGGCAAAATGGTTAGATTAAGACAGATTGCATGTCACTAAATGACTAATTGTTTCTATAGTGAGATGCAGAAAGCGGATCCCTCCCACCACTAATCCCAAAACCAGGGAGGACTTCCTAAAGTGTAAGTATTTTAAAGATACTTCAAATAAAGCAAACATTGCATATATTCACATGTAAATTGTGGTGCCACTGTCACTCAACACCAAACATAGAAACAAGAATAATAATTTAGAACATAAAAACGTTTGATTATGGGGCGGCACGGTGGCTCAGTGGTTAGCACTGTCTCCTCACAGCAAGAAGGTTGCTGGTTCGATTCCCGGCTGGGCCTGTGTGGAGTTGGGGAATGTTCTCCCCGTGTTGGCGTGGGTTTCCTCCGGGTGCTCCAGGTTTCCCCCACAGTCCAAAGACATGTGCTATAGGTGAATTGAATGAACTAAATTAGCCGTAGCGTATGAGTGTGTGTGAATGTGAGAGTGTATGGGTGTTTCCCAGTACTGGGTTGCGTCTAGAAGGGCATCCACTGCATAAACATATGCCAGAATAGTTGGCGGTTCATTCCACTGTGGCGACCACTGATAAATAAGGGACTAAGCCAAAGGAAAAGGAATGAATGAATATATATATATATTAAATAATGTTATTCAGTTTAGATTTCTTGATTAAAATGCAGATTGTGTGTTTCATCTCCATCAGATTTCCATCAGTTTACTCTGGATTCAGAGTCGGTGCATAACAACCTCAGTCTGTCTGATGAGAACAGAGTGGCTGCTTTCACTGCAACAATGCATCCATATCCTGATCATCCGAACAGATTTGATGCCTGGCCTCAGGTGTTGTGCAGAGAGATTGTGTGTGGGTGCTGTTACTGGGAGGTGGAGTGGAGCGGGAATCATGGTGTGGCTATAGCAGTGTCATATAAGAGCATCAGTAGGAAGGGACAAGGTACTGAGTGTAAATTTGGATATAATGATCAGTCCTGGAGATTGTTCTGCTCTGCCTCTGGATACATATTCAGTCACAATAACAAGAAACGGAATCTGCCTGTAGTCTCTAAGATAGGAGTGTATGTGGATCAGAGAGCAGGAATTCTGTCGTTTTTCAGCATCTCTGACACAAAAATGAGCCTCATCCACAGAGTCCAGACCACATTCACTCAACCTCTCTATCCTGGGTTTGGCTTAAACCGGGACTCATCAGTGAAACTGTGTCATCTATGATTTAGAGTTCTAATAATCATGTAACAGGTATGAAAAGTAGCGTTTGTTTCATTAATAAACTCAAACAATCTTTAACTTTATCATATACCTGAAGTGTCTATCTGTGTGTGCATCTTCTTTAAATATCTTACACCCTCCTTTTCCCTTTTCACAGTGACGCCACATGAGAGAGGTGGGATTCTGTTCTTATTTACAATTTTCTGTGTAAATAGGCTCATTTTGGGGTGGCGCTGTCGCATCACAGCAAGAAGGTCGCTGGTTCGAGCCCCGGCTGGGTCAGTTGGTATTCTGTGTGGAGTTTGCATGTTCTCCCCATGTTTGCGTGGGTTGTGGTGAAGACATGTGGTATTGGTGAATTTAATAAACTAAAATTGACCGTAGTGTATGTGTGTATGTCCTGGTCTTCCAGGTTGGGGGTTGAGCGTTGGTTAACCCACTTATTAAAAAAAAAAACTAGATGTTACGATATAATATCAACTTTGATATAAATGGCTCTGGGAGTAAGTAAGTAAATAGGCTTGTTTTACAACTCCCCTAGAGTTAAACACTTTTTTAAACCCAATCAGTATATCTCCATGTCTGGCGAGAGCACTTTTAGCTTAGCTTATTATAGATCATTGGATCAGGTTAGACCGTTATCGTCTTGCACAAGTATTTTTTGACAAATCAAAGCTTTTCTTTTATGTAGTTTATAAAGTAGAATATTGTTTTACAATAGAATATTTATTGTGGCATTATGTTTTACTATGAAATCACAACTGACAAAATTTACTTTAACTCACATTGCTATTCTTGAGGTGAACTATTAATCATTGCAAGGTAATCAACACATTATATATATATATGTGTGTGTGTGTGTGGGCTGCACGGTGGCGCAGTGGGTAGCACGATCGCCTCACAGCAAGAAGGTCGCTGGTTCGAGCCTTGGCTGGGTCAGTTGGCATTTCTGTGTGGAGTTTGCATGTTCTCCCTGTGTTGGTGTGGGTTTCCTCCGGGTGCTCCGGTTTCCCCCACAAGTCCAAAGACATGTGGTATAGGTGATTGGGTAAGCTAAATTGTCCGTAGTGAATATGTGTGTAAATGAGTGTGTATGGATGTTTTCCAGTGATGAGTTGCAGTTGGAAGGGCATTAGCTGCGTAAAACATATGCTGGATAAGTTGGCGGTTCATTCCTCTGTGGTGACCCCAGATTAATAAAGGGACTAAGCCGAAAAGAGAATGAATGAATGAATATGTGTGTGTGTGTGTGTGTTACCTTTAAAATTTAATAAATATCTATAAATGACCAAAAAAATTATTAGCATTCCTTCCTATATATATCTTGATTCCAATCTAAGTTGCGCTTCACACTCCAATCCAGTAAGTGGCGAAATGTGCACCTTTAAATAGATTTGCCAGTCAGTCATTGATACCAGAAGAAGAAGAAAAGAAACAAACATTACGAGGGGAGCAGAATCGGTTGCAGAATCTTGTCGACTTTGGCTTCATGTTTACAAACGTCTGATTTCAGTTTCTCAAAACCAGGAAACTCTTGGTCCGTATAAAAAGGAAACAAGTGGGTTTGCAAAGAAGTGTTTTCCCGTTGAAACATTTCAGTCCAGTTGTTACCTTACTCGCTGTATGTAGGGTGCAACGTTGTGCAGGCCTGCGATCAACGTGTGGTTTATCAGCCAACAGAGTTTACGAACTTCTGCAGGTAAGTCACGTTTAAAAACCTTTTTGAAATGTATACACTTTGTTTCATGCACATATGCTGCGTTTTTCTGTCTGTGCGCATGTAGTACAATGGCAGAAGCCAGTATTTCTGTGGCTCAGGATCAGTTCAGCTGTTCAATCTGTCTGGATCTCCTGAAGGACCCAGTGACCATCCCCTGTGGGCACAGTTATTGTTTGAACTGCATTACTGACTGCTGGAATCAAAATGATCTGTGGAGAGTTTACAGCTGCCCTCAGTGCAGACAGACCTTCACTCCAAAACCTGCTTTAAACAAGAATGTGATGCTGGCTGAAATGGTGGAGAAAGTGAAGACGGTACAATTCCAAACAGCTGATCCTGCTGCCAGTTACGCTGGACCTGGAGATGTGGAGTGTGATGTTTGTACAGGAAGGAAACGCAAAGCGGTCAAGTCCTGTCTTGTGTGTCTTGAATCTTATTGTCAATGCCATTTTGAGTCTCATGAAGAATCTCGTTCAAAGAAACGACACAAGATAACTGATGCCACCGGACGAATCCAGGATATGATCTGCTCTAAACATGACAGACTGCTGGAGGTTTATTGTCATGCTGATAAACAATGTATATGTTTAATGTGTGTGATGGATGAACACAAAAATCACAACATTGTTTCAGCTGAAGCAGAGAGGGCTGAGAAACAGGTATGAGCTGTAAATGCATACCTGTTATGTAATGTTTCAGTTATATGTATTAGCGTTATACTTCTAATGTTTATGATAATTTGCTCGCCCCCTCAGAAACAAGTTGAAGAGACTGTAATAATATTGCAGAACAAAATTCAAGAGAGGCAAAAAGAGCTGCAATGGTTGAGCGCGTCTATGGAGTCTCACAAGGTGAGTGTTGTAGAACAATAGTCAGATTCAAATGAGCTGATTCTGTGTAACTCAATAAGTGTGTCTTAACAGAGCTCAGCACAGAGAGCAGTGGAGCACTGTGAGAGTATTTTTACTGAACTCATCCAGTCTATCGAGAGAAGCCGATCTGAGGTCACACAGATGATCAGAGATCGAGAAAAAGAGGCAGTGAGTCGAGCTGAAGAACACCTGAAACTGCTGGAGCTGGAACTTGAAGATCTGAAGAGGAGAAACACTGAGCTGGAGAAGATTTCACACACAGATGATCATATCTACTTTCTACAGGTTTAGAAAAATATATTAGTAATAGTACTCAACAGTTTTTGGTTTATCATTTAATTCATTAGATACAATAGTCCTCAGAGGTTTGAATATAAGATGCAGATTATGTTATGCTCTTTAAATTATCCTCTAATTTTTTTGGGACTAATTTATGTTTCTTTCCATGTGTAGAATTTTCAGTCTGTTTCTGTCCCTCCTGGATCTAAAGACAGCATTGCTTCCTGCTTTTTCCGCTCTTATTTTGATGTGAGAAGCTCTGTGTCTGTGTTACGAAGGAAAGTGGAGGATTTCTGCAAGCTGGAGATGGAAAAGATTTCTGCTGGGGGTAAATAAGTAATAATTATTGAATAACATGATTATATAACATTTCCCGTACAAAACAAACAACATGAGCTTCACATGTGCACACGTGCATCACATATGTGGATTTTTAGGAGATTTTCATATGAAACAACTTTCAGATTTTATCATACAAGTGAATTTCATGTGGCCCTAATGTATTTTTCTGTAGGGGTCAATCAATGGGGAATATGCACAACTGGTGTTTTTCAGCCATTGATAAACTTCCGGTGAAAGGTTTATGTGACTATTTTCAATTTCATAAGGTTCCGTTTACAGCATCGACGTTGTAATGTAATTAAAATACAATTAATTAAAATAGACTTAAGCATTCATGTAGTTGTTCAAGCAAAAATCGTGATGAAAGACTGTTTAAACGCTAGCTCCGTCTGTAGCATCAGGCTAGCACAGAAACTCTATTGAAAGTACTGGGGTTCAATAAATTTCTGTATTTTAAAAAAATGGTGTGAAAAAATGTAATTTAAAGCAGTGCTTATTGTCCGGTTGGATACACACTTTATATCATATATCAATCAGGCAGTGAAGATCACAGATTTTTAAAGAAATCAATTAAACGTGGCGAATTTGTAATGGAGCAACAGTTCACCAGAAGCGCTTGGGCTGGCTGACTGAACATTAAAACTGTGTGCATGTACCCCTTTGTAATTACTTTATTATTGTTATCACAATAGATTGCTTTTGATGCCTTTTATTAAAATCACATTTTAAATGTCTGTTTGTTTCTGTAGGGAGATTTTGCAAGATAATTTATGTGGCTGATCCCAAAACCCGGGAGGACTTCTTACAGTGTAAGTTTTATAAATGAAAGCAAACACAGACACGTATATGAAGAGTTCAGATGCAAAAAAAAACCTCAAAGTGCAAAGTTCCATCTGAAATTTTCAACTAAAATTAGTATTTTTCTCAGACTCTTGTGTGTGGGCTCAGTATTTTTCCTTTAAGGGCAATTTATAGAGAAGGGGAATGTGTCATAACAGTGCAAAGCATTCTGGGTATTTAGGACAAAGGAGCCTGATTCCCATTGATCTCTATTGATTTATTGTATCTTGTATATATAAATATACACGCTCATCAGCCTCGGGCTACAAATACTGAAGAAAATCATATCTGGAGCTGTTTTCTTGCATTAGCTTGTTGATACCCTGTCAGTTACGGATAAACTTGTTCATTTATTTGATCCGCTATGGATTCATCCCCTCTGCGCTTGTACTCGGCTTCTCGAGTTACACTTGACCGTTGGAGACAGAATGTTATGAAATGCATATTATCATCTGCTCAGACACACAAGGAGCGTTTATAAAGGTATATACACGTTTTTCAAAAGATATTACTATAAAACGGTTGTTTTTTCTGTTGGGGTTTGTATCTGTTTATATTGCATAGATTCCGAGCTCTACAGGTTCTTTTCATTCCCTTTAAAGGGCACCTATTTTACCCCTTTTACAAGATAAGCCTTGTTAAACTTTGGTGTCTGAGTACAGTGTAGCTGGTGTTGTAGCCTGTGGCTTAAAATGCAAATGAGCTGCTTCTCCCCACCCACCGTTCCCACATGCGTGTCTGCTTCTCATCCTGCGTTACATCAGATAAACAGCACAGTGACAGACTCGGATGAAGCTGAAATACAGCTCATTAGTCAAAAATACCAAGTAAGTTAATTTCACAAATGCCATTTGCAGTACACACACATATATTAGCGTTTACTGACACCATGCGGCCGTGGTGATTATAACGGTTAAGAATTACATAGTGGTTTTACTGTCTATTACAAACATGCTCTGTTTTAAAAACGTTTTAAACGTATAAAACGAATAAAACACAGATAGTTGTGATAAATATTTTAATCCCAGTTAATATGCAGAAAACTAATGTTCTGTTGAAATGTGTATACATGTTATTATTGAAACATGGCGCCTGTCAATCAATTTGGTGGGTAGGGAAAAACCACACTCCTATGTCACGTTGCGGTGGGCCTCAAAATCACTGGGATCCTATTTTAATGTCAGGAAATGTAAAACAAAAAAGAGACTTGTTGTGTTTATATCAATCCAATATGACAGTGGACACACTATACCTACACACAGTTCTGTCCAAACAGCTTACAAAAGTTGATTTTCATCATAGGTACCCTTTAAAGTGAAGTAAATGAACATAAACATCAGAGAAAAATGCTAATTTTAGAATAATTTCAGATGTTTTTTGCATTTGGACTCTTTATAAAAGCAATTAAAATGTTTAATTTATGTGCCACAATTAGCCCCAAACAGTACTGCAATAGTAATCTCACTGGTGGCAAAGAACATGCTCATATTGAATACACTTTTTGTAATGCCATTTTATAATAATTAAATATCATTGTAATTACTATGTAATACCATTTTTACTTGTGGAAAAGATCTGTGGTTCACTGTAAAATGTAATCAAATGAACATTTCTAGTCTCCACTTACATCAGTAAAACTTAATGCATTTAATTGAAACCTGATTAACTTATTAAAAACAGTTAAAGTAACAAAAAACATTTGTCCTCATGTTTTTGTCATTTTTACAGTGTTAATTATATCTCCTGCTATTACATCTTCGATATTTGCTTCACAACATTCATTATTAAAATGCAGATTGTCTGTTTTATTTCTCTCAGATTCCCATCAGTTTACTCTGAATTCAGAGTCAGTGCATAAACACCTCAGTCTGTCAGAGGGGAAGAGAGGAGCTGCCTACACTTCTACACTCCACCCGTATCCTGGTCATCCGGACAGATTTGATGTCTGGCCTCAGGTGTTGTGCAAAGAGAGTGTGTGTGGGCGCTGTTACTGGGAGGTAGAGTGGAGCGGGGCGGCTGGTGTGGGAATATCAGTGTCGTATAAGAGCATCTGCAGGAAGGGATGGGGTACTGAGTGTAAATTTGGAAGTAATTATCAGTCCTGGAGATTGTTCTGCTCCTCCTCTGCGTGCATATTTAGTCACAACAATGACAAATCTGAATTCCCTGTAGTCTCCAACTCCAAAATAGGAGTGTATGTGGATCAGAGAGCAGGAATTCTGTGTTTCTTCAGTGTTTCTGACACAGAAATGAGCCTCATACACAGAGTCCAGACCACATTCACTCAACCTCTCTATCCCGGGTTTATTTTAAATCTGCACTCATCTGTGAAACTGTGTAATCTAGATTTATAGATCATTTATAGCATCCGCAGATCATCGCAAACTAACTCCTGGCATATGGTTAATTGTGGAATATTGATCAATTCAATAATGCATGCGGTCTATAGAAATCTGGATAAAAATAAAGACGGTAGCATTACATTTTTCTGTAAATCCTTAAATTCATTATATCACATTATCTTTAATGTAAAAGAAAAACCATTGTTCATTTTCACTGATAAATCTCTGGATTTAGTTTTATTTTGATAATTCAGCTTGAAGATTAAGCACATTTTGAACCTGCACTGCAAAACATTGTAAAGTACATACAGCAGTGATGTTCAGAACTAATAAGGGAATCAGTCCTTTAGATATGATCATGGTTTTTAAATTAATAAAACAAACGCCTCATACTTTAATACAACAGAGCTTTATTCGGTAAGGTGTAAAATGCTTGATACCGACTGGCTGATGAACATTGTAATTTGTGCAATTATTTTCAGATAAACACACTAGCTAATTTAGTTGCCTGCTTGCCTTATTGTTCTCGCTATGCTGACTGAGTCCAGTTATTTCAAATGGCTTACAATTACTTCTCATATTTTCAAATTAGGCAACTTTTTGTTTTTTAAATGACCAGCAACAGCCAATGTAGAAATACAAAACCTCTCTCTCTAATTAACAATATCAGCATCTGAAATTTGTTCATAATTCATATGCTAATAATTTCAGCTAATAATACATGCTGTAGCTGTGATTTAAAGGCATAGTTCACCCAAAAACTAAATTTCTGTCATCATTTACTCACCTTTTATTTGATTCAAACTTTTATCAGTTTCTTCTGTTGAACACTGAAGAAGATATTTTGAAGAAGGATGAAAAGCTGTGACTATTGACTTCCATAGCATTTGTTTTTCCTACTATGTAAGTCAATAGTCACAGGTTTTCATCATTCTTCAAAATATCTTCAGTGTTTAAAAGTCCTAAATGTTTGGAGCAAGTAAAGGGGTTGTTAATTTAGTTGCCTTGCTGCCTTATCGTTCCACATCTCACCATGCTGAATGATTTCAGTTGTTTCAAATGGCTTACAATTACTTCTAATACTTTCAAATTACTTTCAACAGTCAATCTAATCCACAAAAATAAGCTAATAATACAAAACCTCTCTCTAATTAACAATATCAGCATCTAAAATTAGCATTTTCTTCATAATTCATATCTTAATGACTTCAAATTACTTCAAAAATACCTTAAATTCTCAATCTTATACAAATTTAATGCAAAAGAAGTGCTTTTAGTTATTTATTTTGTTTAGTTAATTATATTAACATTTTATATTTGCCTTTTTCTGATTTTACTTTATTCAGTTTTATTGTTTACTAAAATATTCTGCTCATTTAGTATGCTTAAATTGTTTTATTATTTCAAAGAAAGACACTGGGTTATTTGTGTTGGTGAGGTGTTTGTGATTGTAAACCTGGAAATGCACATATATGTTGAATAAAAAATGCTTTGGTGATGTTTTACATATAGTGTTTTATTGTTAAAACTAAAAGATAAATACAAGCAATCCTGTATAAACGTTAAACATTATCTTACAAATGCATAAGAAAATATAAAAACCCGTATTACAAATCAAGGCACATTCATCAGTGTATACACATGCTGTAGCTGTGATTTACAGGCATAGTTCACCCAAAAACGACATTTCTGTCATGGTTTACTCACCCTTTACTTCATTCAAACTTTTATCAGTTTCTTCTGTTCAACACTGATGAAGATATTTTGAAGAATAATGAAAACCTGTGACTATTGACTTCCATATAGGAAAAAACAAATGCTATGGAAGTCAATAATCACAGGTTTTCTTCAAAATATCTTCTTTAGTGTTCAACAGAGGAAAGTCCTAAATGTTTGGAGCAAGTAAAGAGGTTGTTAATTTAGTTTCCTGGCTGACTTATCGTTCTCTCTCACTATGCTGAATGAGTTCAGTTATTTCAAATGGCTTACAATTACCTCTTATATTAGGCAACTTTTTAAAATAACCAACAACAGTCAATCTAATCAACAAAAATAAATAAATAATAAAAAACCTCCCTCTAATTAACAATATCAGCATCTCAAATTAGCATTTTCTTTATAATTCATATCTTAATGACTTCAAATTATACTTTAAGAAATACCCTAAATTCTCAATCTTATACAAATTTAATGCAAAAGAAGTGATTTTTTTGTAATTTTATATTTGCCTTTTTGTGATTTTTCTTGATAGTATGCTTAAATTGTTACATAATTTTTTTAAAAGCCTGATATTCACTAGGTTATTTGTGTTGGTGAGGTGTTTGTGATTGTAAACCTGGAAATGCGCATATATGTTGAATAAAAAATGCTTTGGTGATGTTTTACATATAGTGTTTTATTGTCAAAACAGTTTTTCTGCAAAACTAAAAGATAAATACAAACAATCCTGTATAAACGTTAAACATTATCTTATAAATACATGAGAAAATATAAAAACCCGTATTACACTCTTTTTTTAAAGGCACATTCATCAAAATGTATACACATGCAGTAGCTGTGAAGCCATAGTTCACTCAAATGTATATGCTGTCATTTACTCACCCTTTACTTGATTCAAACTTTTATCAGTTTCTTCTGTTGAGCACTGAAGAAGATATTTTGAAGAATGATGAAAACCTGTGACTATTGACTTCCATAGTATTTGTTTTTCCTACTGTGGTAGTCAATGGTTACAGCTTTTCACCTTTCTTCAAAATATCTTCATCAGTGTTCAATAGAGGAAAGCCATTAAGGCTTGGAACAAGTAAAGGGTTTGTAAATAATGACTATATTTTCTTTTTTGATGAACTATCCCTTTAATGACTGGCATTAGGCTAAGTTCAGACTTCACACTTTCTACTCAAGTCGTTGTCACGATATACTTTTATCACTGGTAGGCTATTCTGCATCTCACATCACCTCAGGAAAGCAGCAGCTGCTCAATTTGCAGTCTTTTTAGGACGTTCTGCTTGTCCTGCTGTTATCATCATCACACACGAGAAAGTGGCATTTGTTTTGGAGGGCACAAAACCGAGCTTGCTGTGCCCGATCGCCACGTCAGACCCGTGCTTGCGTCACTGTAAACTGACCCGCTCGTGCCTTTAGTAGCCCACCTGCAGCAGCAGCACCGCGTGCACAGTGCGCGCCAGGAGTCCAGAGTTTTACTGGACCACGTCCACGCGCCCGACGTAATCCCAATCAAAAGGCACATGAAGTATTTGAGCATAAACACAGCGTAGTCCGGTTTCGGGGCTTTTTTATCGGACGAACAGTTGCACGCATGCGCGATTTCCCACGCCTCGCGATTGTGGTGTTCGTAAACATAGCAAGCCACTATCATTATTGCAACAACCGTGTAAAGTACTGTAAACACCCCGATGCGAACCATCAGCCTCTCGAGTTTGTCCGTTTTCGTTCCTCCTTGTTTAATGACGCTCCGTATGCGAAACATGGACACAAAGCCTGCGAATAAAAATATCGTGCCGATAAACAGGTAAATCACGAGCGGCGCGAGCACGAATCCCCGCAGGTTGTCCAAGTTCTGGTTTCCCACATAGCAGATTCCCACGATCGAGTCCCCGTCCACTGAACTCAGCGCAAGAACAGCGATGGATTTAACGCTCGGGATGAGCCAAGCGGCCATGTGGAAATACTGCGAGTATCGCGCTATCGCTTCATTTCCCCACTTCAGTCCGGCCGCGAGGAACCACGTAAAGGACAGAATCACCCACCAGATGGCGCTCGCCATTCCGAAAAAATAGATGAGGAGAAATACAAGCGTGCAAAGTGCAGGACCAGTAGTTTCGTAGTGTATATGGTCCACCTCATGATTCTGGTTGCACGCCACTCTTTCATGTCCAGCGATGAGTCTGATAATATAGCCCACAGATACGAACATATAACAGGCCGACAGAAATATAATGGGACGCTCTGGGTATTTAAACCTCTCGATGTCAATGAGGAAAGTGGCCACTGTGGCGAACGTTGACAGAAAACACAAAACTGACCAAATCCCTATCCAAAATGTAGCAAAGGTCCTTTCCTCTTGGGAAAGATATGGGTTGTGGCAGGGCATAGCGCAGTTGGGGATCTGTCCCGTCTTTACGCGGTTATATAGCGGATGATGGTCATTGTGCACGGGCACCATCGGCGCGCGACAGTGACACTCCGATTCACAAGATGAAGATGATCCATGACTGCTTTTGTTTTTCCGTTTGAATGGTTTCCCCGGACGGCTAGTTGGCTTTGGAGCTGCCGGAGATACTGTAGCATCAGTCCTGTTGTAGTCCATACACAGAGTGTTTGGATCCCCCTGCACAGGTAGAAGATCGCACCTCATTCTGTCCGGCCACGGGAATCCGTACTGCCTCATCAGAGGCGCGCATCCCGCTTTCGCCCGCTCGCACACACTCCTGCACGGCGGCAAAGGTTTCTTATAATCCTCTAGACAAATGGGCGTGTACAGACTGCAAAGAAAGAAGCGCAGATCAGGGGAGCACTGGATCTCCACAAGGGGCCAGAACTGGTGCACCTCAAGTCCGGCTTCATCCTGGTTGTCGTGGTTGAATTGGTTGGGCATGTAGGTGTAGTTATAACCAATCCCTCTACACAGTGGCACAGAAATCTCCTGACAGACTTGCTCACGACCATACACGGAGCTCCACAATAGGACGCAGAGCGCAAGAGGAAACCAGTGGGTCCCCTGTGTAGGCGAGTCCATCCTCGGTCAGTTTCGCGCAACCGCTCCCTTCTGTCTGCTAAATAAAGGATGCGCTGGCATGTGCGCTGGCAAGAGAGTTTTGTTACTTAATTATAGCCTAGTAAAATAAAAATAAAAAGCATAGCCTGTATTTACCGGACACCAGAATAACCTGCTGCGCATACAAGCTGAATACAAATGCAATCCTGTACCACGTCCAGTTTGTTTTGACTGTCAAACCCCTGAAGCGTGTGTCCATTTATACAAAGGACAAACGTGACACGCCCCTTTATCTCAACGCCCAATCATAGACCTCCAAAGGCGGAACCTCACGGTAATTTAATCAAGCATCCCTGGAGAGTTTTGAGTAAATGTTTGCGCTGCAGATGGTTTGTATGTCTTAAATTATTTCACCTCTGTTTACATCCCACCCTTTGTCCAAACACGGAGTTTGAGGTTGAAAACAAGTCTCATGGCATGTTTAGGTCGTTCCTAATCTCTCCAGAATTTGTTTCCTGTTGAAAATGTGATTATTGCATAGTTTAACTCACATTTATTCAGCATTAGTTAGATTTAAAGGGAGAACGGGACGCAAGAGCTGTACAAAATAGACAATAAAAGGCATTTTGTGCCAGTGAAGGCCTAATGCCCACATTCCTGTTGTGTTTAATTATTCACCGTTTACAAAATGTATCAGTGGCTCTAAAAGTATTTTGACAATTATATCATGTTAGTGGAATTTATTTAAAAACAAAATACCACCAAACACTTTTGCCTTTGTTAAGTAAAACATTTGAAGAAGAGTTTGACTTTGTTTTTCTTTAGCCTAGCCTACTCTTAAACTAAAAGCTATTTAACTGACTATTCTGAAATATTTATATGTATAGCCTATATGAAACAACTGAACATGCTTTTGAGCAGATCAAAATATTTCTTTGATAGGCCTATCACTATAATTACACTTAAGTTGATCATTTAAACGCGTAAAATCGCTAAAATGGCTCAGAAAAGTTCATTCCGTCACTTCTCTTGTAAGAGTGTGTTTGTGCCCATACACTGAGGCCAATGAATGAAGCTGAATGTCCTCTTGCAGACCATGCGAGCTCCTGTTCGCTCTAATTGCTTCGCTGATGCCCTGTTTAGCACCTCGGCGGGGGGCATTTAATAACCGGACTGTCCGTGACAAGTGTGGTTGTCACGGGGATGCAGAGAGTTTCCTGAGTGAGACAGACTGCGGATACAGTGAACACAAACACACAAGAGAACCCAGAGTCTCCTAATTATAGCTGATACAAGTCCAAAACTAATTTTATTGTTTATGGACATAAGCAGGGAAAATCTGTGGTATTCATTATTGCCCAGGATAAAGTTAATTTAAGTTGTGAATTAAATGTATAACTCTAATGCACAAAAAAAAATTGAAGTGGTCAGAGTAAAAATGTAAAGGCAAGAGCAAATCGTATAAGAATGATTAAATTCTAAAGATTATGATTATTAATAAATGCATGACAAATTGACCCAGTCATTAGTCCTGAGAATGTGGTAATTTGTAAATAAAAATGCCTCATTGCATAGTTATGAAGGTTTTGTTAAATGCTGAAGTCAGCCACAGTTTTAATCTATATGTAAAAAATGCTGGGCTCCACACAATCGATTTGGGTTGGACCAGCATGAAGGACTTAAGTTAACTTATTAGTTTTTAGTTATTATTTTTTTTAAGTTTGAGTGGATTGAATATAAAAAAAATTACGTTGTCCTTCCCAAAAAAACTCAGGAATTGTGTTGTTTCAGCCCATTTTTTAATTAGCAGTTTGGACAAACAGCAAACTTAATTGTTTTGAGTGTAGGCAACAATGTTGAGGATTTGAGTATTAATTAATAAAATTAATAATTTGTGATTTTTGTCAAAGTTTAGCTCCATAGAGAGAGAGAGAGAGAGAGAGAGAGAGAGAGATAGAAAGAGAGAGAGAGATAGAGAGATAGAAAGAGCAATAAAAACATCAGTGATGCGCTTGCAAACACACACACACACACACAAACACGCACATACACACACACATTTAGATTATTATAAATTAATCATTGTAAATATACTGATTATTATTGTTTTATTACTGTTTTATCCTAAAATGTTGATTGTTGAATGTACAGTTTATTCTGATCTTTTTATTTTATTTTATTGATATATATGAATAATGTGATGTATTGAATAATCTATATATTGAATATTAATATGATATATTGAATAATATGATATGTTATTTATACTTTTTATTTAATTATATATATATATATAATATTATTATTATTTTTACCACTGTTTACTATGTTTTTATTATATATGTATGTTATTTTTTTTAATGTAAACTTTATAAATGCTTTGGCAATACATTTGTAA
>CAIGQW010056815.1:2642344-2656054 GCA_903798125.1 Danio choprae
TTATTATTATTATTATTATTATTATTATTATTATTATTATTATTATTATTAAAACAAATACAAATAAAAAGAAAGAAAAAAAAGTCGGTGGCTCAGTGGTTAGCACTGTTGCCTGACAGAAAGAAGGTCGGTAGTTCGAGTCCTGGCTGGGTCAGTTGGCATTTCTGTGTGGAGGTTGCATGTTCTCTCTGTGTTGGTGTGGGGTTTCCTCCGGGTGCTCCGGTTTCCCCCACAGTCCAAAGACATGCGCTATAGGTGAATTGGGTAAGCTAAATTGTCCGTAGTGTATGATTCAATTCAATTCAATTCAAGTTTATTTATATAGTGCTTTTTACAATGTAGATTGTGTCAAAGCAGCTTAACATGTTCTAGTAAAGTCCAGATTTCAGAGTTTAGTTCAGTTTAGTTCAGTTTAGTTCAGTGTGGTTTAAGTTTCACTGCTGAAAGTTCAAACACTGAAGAGCAAATCCACCGAAGAGCAGCTCCACAAGTCCCAATCCGAGCAGGCCAGTGGCAACAGTGGCGAGGAAAAAAACTTCACCAATTGACGAAGTGAAGGAAAAAAAAACCTCAAGAGAAACCAGGCTTTGTTGGGCACAGTCATTATATGAGTGTGAATGATGTGTATGGTTGTTTCTCAGTACTAATTTGCAGCTGGAAGGGCATCTGCTGTGTAAAACATATGCTGGATAAGTTGCCGGTTCATTCCGCTGTGGCGACCCCTGATGAATAAAGGGACTAAGCCGAAGGAAAAGTAATTAATGAATGAGTGAATATATAAAAATTAATACATTTAAATTGTGCCAACAAATGCAGCTTTAGGCCTTTTATCACCAACAAGGTGATTCGCAATAAATATGGTGAATAAATATTTTTTCTGGGTGGACAAGATTACCTAAGATATTTTCTCTTCAGTATATTTTAGCGATAATGACGTGTTTACAGTGTTTTTAGTATTTTTTATGCAGCCTCTGAAATGAGACAGCTAATCAGTTGTTCGATTTGTAAACGAGTCACTCTTTTGAATCGGTTCTTCTTATTGAACCGAAGAACGGGCAGCTCACGCGACGTAGTGCATTTTTTGGCTCGGTTTTGAAATCTGTTAAACAGAAAGTTAACATTTTAGGACACAGACAATGAAAATAGTGATGGAGGAAGTCGATGGTAATCTATAGTCAAAAGAGACGCGGCTTATGCCGTTGTCTGAAGTCTGAACAACGACAATAGACCCTTTTCACATTTCCGGGTTTCTCAGTAGCGGAAGTCGCCATAGTTGGGAAAACTTACTGCGCAATGAATGGGAGAATACAACAAATAATTTTTTTACAATCTTATTTGCTGAAATAATAATAATATTTAAAAAAAAACTCCACCATGATGTTATAAAGACTTTCAGAAAAAGGGAAAAAATAGTGTGAGACGGCAGCCAGAGGAGAGAATAACGTTAAATTTACTGTGGTTCCTGTCCCACAGACGCTGCGTTAGAAACGCCTCGCACAAGAGGCAATTCGGGTTTTTTTTGTTTTTTTGTAATTTGAAGCAAAGATGATATAATACATTCATAAATACGTATAAATGTTCATACGTTTTTAAAAAAATCGAAATATTAAAAAACTTCAAGGATTTAGGATGCTGATGACGTTAAACGCGTCATAACAGGCTTGTGAAAAGGGTCTATGCTAAAGCTAACGTTAGGTAACTATTTTCAAAACCATAGGTCAAATGCTGAAACAAAATGTATAAAATTTATATTATCTTTATCTCGTTCGTTTTTATGAATATTTAAAAATGTCATACTGGACACTTTGTAAACAATTCACAATTGGTAACTAATGTTTTCTGTCAACAAGACAGTCAACTGGTGGACGTTAGTAACATGTTTTAAATTAGAATTAACATTATGTTAATTATATATGAATATACATAATTATATATATATAGTTAATTATATATGAATATATATTATGTATGCTATTTTTTTATTTTGGCGGCTTAAAATGGTGACGTTTTTTTCCTCATAATTTGCAGCAATCTATTGTGGAGTTTGAGTAATTTTCAAGTGAAACCAGTTTCACCATTTTTAAAGCATATTATCTTTGTATAAACTGATCAAACGGTTTAATTTATCTACTTTTATACTGTTAATAATGTAATTCTTTTGTATTACTAAAATCAGGCTTAATGAATTTATTAATGTCGTTTAACTTTTACAATTTGCCATATATCAGTCAGTGTATTGGCAGTTGGCTGATTTCAAGTTTTCCTAATCCTGAAGCATTTGGGAAGTTGAAGAATAACTGCATTTGGAAACTTGATAGCCTTGCAGCCAGACTCAACCAGAATGGCATTAAGTTGTAGACTTCTGTCATTTGTTAAGAGACTATTCAGAATACCATAAAAATGTACACAGCTAATCGATTTAGTTATATGTAATCGACTAAGATATATGTAAATTGATATAGACCTACATATGAAACTGAAATTTGATATTGATCAGAAGAGGTCCATGGTTTGTGAACTACACAATAACACAAACTGAAATACCATTTAAAGACCTTAGAATAATAAAACTAGCCTATCATGTCATTTGTGGTTTATTTAATGTTTTATTTTTCAGAATTTGTTTGAATGAGGCTTTCAGGAGGTGTACTCTGGCGGATTGGTCAGGTGAGTTGTGTATTCAAGACTCATCACCCCTCTGTGTGGTCTGTGTGCATGTGTGTATGAGGGGCGAGCGTTGATTCAAACTTCCCGACACTAATCTATGTCGTCAGGACTCTAAACACACATAATGAGATTCACCTCCCCCTTAATGAGGCTGATAATCACTGTTTGACAACCACCTCACACTAATTGTCAGCAGATGTTTGTGTATTTGTAAAGCTGTATTGTGGTGGTAATTAGGACTAATGTTGACGAAAGATAACAAAAAAAGCTTTATCTAGCACTTGTCTAACACAAACATGTCTACAAACCACTCAGGAAGATCGCCTTGTTGAAGAACTTTGCAGAGGAATGTTTGGGATATTTTGAATTAAAAACTCAGTAATTTGTTTTATAATGACACTGCCAGCTTCATATTTGTCATAATAACATAATAATTTTTCTTATTAAGTTATTAGTAAGGGGCCTCACGGTGGCGCAGTGGATAGCACGATCACCTCACAGCAAGAAGGTCGCTGGTTCGAGCCTCGGCTGGGTCAGTTGGCATTTCTGTGTGGAGTTTGCATGTTCTCCCCGTGTTGGCGTGGGTTTCCTCCGGGTGCTCCGGTTTCCCCCACAAGTCCAAAGACATGTGGTATAGGTGAATTGGGTAAGCTAAATTATCCGTAGTGTATGTGTGTGAATGAGTGTGTATGAATGTTTCCCAGTCATGGGTTGCAGCTGGAAGGGCATCCGCTGCGTAAAACATATGCTGGATAAGTTGGCGGTTCATTTCGCTGTGGCGACCCCAGATTAATAAAGGGACTAAGCCGAAAAGAAAATGAATGAATGAATGAAGTTATTAGTAAATTACACTTTCAGATTTGGTTGACAGAAATTTGGACTTTCATGTACTTTTACATATGTTTAAAATGATTTCAATATTTTAAATCATTAAATAAATCTTCAGAGGTGGATTCTGTGAACAAACTACCTTTATTTCAGATTTGTTTTGTTTTTATACATTTTATAGAACGTAATATTGATTTTATATTACAGAAACATGTTAAATGAAATTTAATTTAAATGTTGGATAAGCAATCAAAAAGCATGCAGTTTGATTTCAGAAACGTCATATTCACTCAAATCTTTTACAATTAGTTGCAAACTAGCAATAGCGCACTTGCATGTGTTAATATGACTACCAAGTGATTATACATTTGCAAGTACACAACATACAGTATGTCATATACCATATGTCATATGCCAAACCTCTTTACTTCACCACAGTGATAACCATCAAAACTGACTGACAAACCGAGGGTGGAGTGAGAAGATTGTGTCACGCACTGAGGAAGGTATTGTGCTGAAACATCTGTGTTTTGTATCTCCTAAGAATGTAAAATAAAGCTATATAAAGAAATTATTTAACGAGAGCAAATCATGACCTTCTAAATGATATTATTAACAAGATTAACGCACCAAAAGTAAAAAAACAACTAGCACGCAGTGCAGACTTCATTACTGAACCATCAAAACTGCAAAAACCCATGATTGCAGATGATTAAACTGACACATCGCTATATTAATCTCATGCAACACACACAAAATTTTGATTGATAAATGTATTTTCTTTATTTGTTACAAAATAATAAACACAATTTTAACATCCATATGTAGAATTAAAATGTAACTTTTGAACAGTAATTTATTTTTATGAAATTGTGAAAAATACAAGCATTGTAGTGATACTGCATAAGCTCCACTATACACTGTATGAAAAATTGAAAAATGTCAACTTAACAGTTCCAATGGGTTTATTCACTAAATCAACTTGTTGCTTTTAAGGCAATAAATTTACTAACTTTTATGTAAAGTAACTAAATCTTTTTAACAGTGTAATGAAAATCTATTTCAGAATGTCTTATGCAGAAGATATGAACCTTAATGACAAATTTACAGTGTCTAAATGTTTGCAGAAACCATTAAATTAAAAGAAATTGATATTTATGCCTAAAAAAACATAATTCATAATAATGCATTCCCTGCATGGAGCCATAGCTTGGTTGCTAGCACTTCAGGGTGTACATAATTATTTACTTGAACACTACCTAACAAAAGTCTTGTCGCCTATCCAAGTTTTAGGAACAACAAATAATAACTTGACTTCTAGTTGATCATTTGGCATCAGAAGTGGCTTATATGAAAGGCAAAGGCCTCTAGATTGCGCTTATTTTACCAAAATAAAACTTGATCATGCCTTGATTTTTAATTATTTAATTAGGACAGTAAGGTCTGACTTTGCTTAGACAAAAGTCTTGTAACTTAACAGAAATAATGTACATTATAAAGTCATGGTGCAGTGGAAAAAGAATTAATATTGTGTATGACTCCCATGAGCTTGGAGGACATCTCTGCAATGACTTAAATAACTTATTAACAAAGTCATCTGGAATGGCAAAGAAAGCATTCTTGCAGGACTCCTAGAGTTTATCAAGATTTTTTGGATTCATCTTCAATGCCTCCTCCTTCATCTTACCCCAGACATGCTCAATAATGTTCATGTCTGGTGACTGGGCTGGCCAATCTTGGAGCAACCCGACCATCTTTGCTTGCAGGAAATTTGATGTGGAGGCTGAAGTATGAGAAGGAGCGCTATCCTGCTGAAGAATTTGCCCTCACCTGTGTTTTGTAATGTAATCGGCAGCACAATTGTCTTGATACCTTAGGGTGTTGATGTTGCCATCTACTCTGCAGATCTCTCGCACGCCCCCATACTGAATGTAACCCCAAACCATGATTTTTTCTTTCCCAAACTTGACTGATTTCTGTGAGAATCTTGGGTCCATGTGGGTTCCAAAAGGTCCTCTCCAGTATTTGTGAGGATTGGGATGCAGTTCAACAGATGATTCATCAGAAAAATCTACCTTCTGCCACTTTTCCAAATGATCAACTAGAAGTCAAGTTATTATTTGTTGCTCCTACAACTGGGATCAATGACAAGACTTTTGTCAGGTGGTGTAAGTCGATGATCTGATCTTGTATATTTTTTTTACAGCACATTTTGTTTATATTAATCTTCATAACTACAATTTACTACAAAACTACAATTTGTGCTGAATTATTAACATGCTGTGGAAGTGAAAAATTCTTTATATTCAGCTATGTGTAATTATTAAGCATGTTTACTGTAATCTATTTAATGTATTCACTATCCAGAAGTACAAGGTGTCAGGTTCTCAGAGACTCCTCCAAGGTGAAGAATTAAAAAAAAATTATTATATTGATGTATATATTACATATATAACTTATATTTTATATGCTTAAATTTTAATAAGGTTTTATCCATGAAAAAGAAGAATGAATGCTTGTTAAGCAACATCATGATAAGTGCATTTGAATTTCCTAATTCTCTTTGAGCTAAACCATTTTCACTTTGTTTTGGACATCTACTGAATTTCAATCCTTTTGATCGGATGTGTCCCTGTGGCTCTGAGACTGTAAAGCACTAACAGATTTCTTCATTTTCATAATCTTCAGGGCAACAGTCTTCATTCTCATCTCTCTCTCTTTAATGATGCTGCGCTCTGTTTCGAGCAAATCAACTCCTTTAGCAATCTTTTCCAGAATAAGAGTTTCTTGTTTCATTTTCTCGAGTCCAACAATACGATCCTCAAAGCCAGGGGTTTTCTCCTCCTTCTCGGTTTTGATCAGAATCTCAAGATATTCAGCTGTTGAGATAGATTTTGGCTTCAATGCAATTTCGTCCAGTCTTTTTATGCAATCAGAGGACAATTTGATCAACTTCATTAGCTTGTCCTGAATGAAATGCAGGTCTTTTTCAAGTGCATCAAGTATTTGCCTAGAGTCCATAAACTTTCCTTTTGCCTTCATGAAGTTGTCTTTTAGCTCTTTAATGGTTTTTTTCTCTATTGTTGTCTCATATGTCCACATGAACTTTTCCTTTGAATGAGCAGAGGAATGGCAGTTTTTAGGGCAGATGATGCAGTGGCCGGCCTCCATCACAGCACAAGCTTGCATAGGATCCGCTGCAGGCAGGAAGCAGTTGGAGTGACATGTGAATAAACAGTTGTTGCAATTCATTGTATAACAGTTTACCGGGGATCTGTTTGCTTTTACCACCTCTACATCTTGCTCAAAATCCTCATTTTGTGCCATGCTCTCATTCTCATTTTCCAAACATTTCTTGAATTTTTTTATCTCGCTCATTTTAGAGAGACCAGCCGATATTTGAGGGGTCAGACTTGTCATAGCTTTCTCAAGGCGCTCCCTTTCCTCCAGGACCTTTATAGTGAGCGTCAGATCTTTACTTTCAATGGCCCCCAGTGTTTTTAAAAATGCCGTCATCTGTTTAAAGGTTTTGTTCCAGACGAGCTTGATCAGTTTGTCATCATCATCTGAATCATCATCTGAATCATTGTCAGAGGTTGTAGGCTCTTCTACTTTTTTGTCTGCATACATAGCTGAGTTGTTAAAACTGAAATGCGTGGGTTGTCCCTTTTTATTCTTTTGACAGGGCAGATCTGCTGCTTTGATGGCTTCTAGGACTGGGATCTCTTTACTATCAGCAAATGTCACCATAACTATGATGTTCTCTGCAATGTCTTTTCCAAAAGTGGATAGGATTGAGTCAAAGATATACTTCTGGTTGGCACTCAGTCGGGCAAGAGAGGCCTGGACAACAAAGCAGACTGCATCGATGTGATCAATTCCCAAAGGGCTGCAAAGAAAGCTTTTGAGCTGCTCTGTTATCAGTTTGTCATGTGCGATTCCTCTTGTGTCCCCAAATCCGGGTGTATCTACAATTGTGAGGGAGTAGGGAATTTGAAAGCCAGGCTGATTGTACAGCTCATAAGATGATACTTTAGATGTCTGACTCTCGGCCTGTGAACGATTGGTCACTTCATTGATCAGTTTGAAGCGATAGCCATCCTCCCACTTTACTCCCAGTATGTAATTAACCAACACATTGACCAGCGTGGTTTTTCCTGCACCTGTTGATCCCAGAAGAAGAATGACTTTGTTTTTCACATCCTCCACTTTTCTTCCAAATACATACTGATTAAAATGGACACTTTCTACCATTTTGTTGTGAAGTGTCAGTGCATGGGTTGATGGATTTCCCTTTTTTATTCTTGAAGCTTGATTCAAGAACAGCTCACTCCCATCCTTGTTTGATGGTTTACTCTTAAAACTGGCTGAAAACGTCATTTTGGGGCTGTGAAGACTCTCTCCATAATTTCCACAGTTAGCAGAAACTCTGACTGTGTAATCTGTGTTTTCTTTCAGTCCCTGAAGAGTGCACTCCCTGCTTGTACATTTTACAATTTTCCATGGCTTTTCAATTTCCTGATCTTTTGTAAATTCTCTGAACTCCAGCACATAACCAGTGACCAGAACATCTTCACCCACAGATGTAGGAACATCCCAAGCTACAGTTACAGACTCAGATTCAGCTCTTTTTACTGTAGGCGCTCCTGGAGGAGCACATGGACGAGTCTTAAAGAAAGAAGTTGTGCCACTTGCTAGACTCACTCCTGGACGACACACAGCCTTACAGGTGAAACAATATTCTTTATTCGGCTGTAAATGCTTCACAGTGACCTGATCAGAAACCCCTTCAGTAAACACCTCTGTCCATTCAGAGCTCTGTGCAGACTGATATGAGATACAGTAGGAGGTCACAAACCTGACACCATGGTCAGGAGGATTGATTTGCAGATGAATGCAGTCATGTTCAGCACGCAAGATGACCGGTGTTGGTGGTTTTGAGGGAAGCTCATACTGAGAGTTTAGGAGTCTGCCTCTTTCATACACATGAATTGAAGAAGCAGTGCTGAGTTCATCTGGGATTGATGCAATGCAGAATTCAATCTTCTCTCTTCCTTTATTGGCTTCTTTGAAATCTAGGAAGGCCTGTATTGTTTCCCTGGTAAGTGCAGTTACATCTCCTGAAGAAAACCATTTCTCTGTCTTCTTTGAAGAGTTTTGATCATAACTTACTTGCTCTCCATTGTTGCGTGCTTGATTTTTCAGGTAATTCTCCAAGTCTGAAATGTACAGTTCATTTTCATCTAAGGAAGAGAGCGCAAAGGCTATGACGTAGTCACTAGATGGCTTCAAGACAACCTTGTCTAAGTCATTGCTGGATGAACAAACAGGAACATCTTTCATGATGTCGAGGTAAGATCTGACAACATTCATCTCTCGCTCTCGATCTTGTAGATACTTGTTTACCAGAGTACCCTGAAACGGGGATCTTTCTTTGTCATTCAGAACATCAACGAGCTCTTGTTCTTCTTTTCCTCCACCCCTGATAGAAGGAAGAAGACTGCAGAGACGTTTTTGAAAAACAGTTTTATACTCCGAGCAGAGGTCTTTAAATTTTCTTATTTTGGTTTTGATTTCATGGAACTGAGTGGCGATATTGTCCTTCATCAGGTCTTGACAGTGAATGTCACAGTTATCCAGTTCTTCCATGATCCGTTGTGCATGTCGCACCAGACTAACACTGATCTCCCTGACTAACTGTGCAGCTTGTGAATCTAGTTTTTTTAGTGGGTAAAGCCACACGGTTATGGGCACAGTGTTCTCTCCATGTTCTCCCAGTAGTTTTGGCAGCTCTGAGTACACCTTGATGGCATCCACATAGGAAACTGGATTGTTTTCTAGGGCAAAATCTCCATGAAAAGTGCAGCTAAACTTATTTATTTTCTCCTGTTCTGAGTCACTCATGTTTAATGAAGCCTGACCTTCAACTGATATTAAAGGAATGTTTTTGATTGATGCTTGGAGCTCACCATGTATCTCTTGATGGTTTTCATTGGATGAAACCTCTCTGTCAAAAATGAAGAACGCTTGAGCTCCATACAGTAGACCTGTAACAACATGTGTGGCCGAGCCCTCCTGCAATACATTGCAATGCTTTATGTTCCCTGCTCCCAGATGCTCCATAGTTAACTGCTCAAAACGTGAGGTTGTTCGATATTGCAAGGTCACTCGAGACTGATGTTTAGATTTCTTTTTATTATTTAAAAAGTCTGCTGAACCTTTCACTTTAACAAATCCACCTAGAAAGCTTGCTTCAAGAGATGCAGAAATATTCAAGGCTTCTACTTTGTCTTCGCTTGAGTCTGAGGCAATGATTTTGAAGTCAGTATTGGGCTGTGGCCGTACATTAATATTCTTCTGCAGCATCTCAGCATCCCAGAGAGTTATTCCTTTCAAAAAATTTTATAAGTTAGCCCAATATAAGAAATAGTATTTAACAAAGAAATAACACAGTTCATTTGAATGGTTTACTTCACTGTGTTATCAGTTAACATATCCATGTGCTTTTTATTACCTGGAATGAGGACATCTCTTCGGCAGTCATAAAGCATGCCCAACTGAAAAGGTCGGCCAAGACTTGCCAGTTCAATGGTCTCGGTTGCAGACATCTTTCTAGTGAAAAGTTCATTGAGTTATGATAAATGTTCTGATTTACCGAGCCATCTGACCAATCAGAGCAGAGTGGTCTCTTGGGTATATTCTGAGAAAACGTAAGTGCTTTTAGACCTAAGAAAGTTATTAAATAATTTAGAAGACTAAAACAAAATCGCTTTTACTAATATTATGCTATAAATCAAGTATTTATTTATAAAATACAACAAAGTTATCCTTATTGTAATGCTTCTTAGATCATTCACTCAGATACCTTCAAAGACTGATCACAGCATATCTGTCTATCTCATCTGTGATACAGTTTTTAAACAAAGATTAATTCATTGTTTTGGTAAAAATGTAATTTGTTAAATCTTATAATATTTCAGCAATAAAAACACATGGCAGCTTGGCTTCACTTGACATTTATAAAAAAAATTATACATCGTACACACCTTGGTCGTGTTGTTAAATTTATATTCAATATAAGATTTTCTTTTTAAAATTCCCTTCTTTATTTTTGTTAGTTCTGTACTACAAAATTTAATTATTGTAATTTAAGCAACATACCTTTCCCCCCACTATATTGCTTCAGAATGTTCGGTCCACTTCTGGCTTAGACGCTGTTAATTCATATCTAAACTCTGCAGTTTTATGTATCAAAGCCACTCCTTGCAACTCTGTGATTGGGCAGACAAGATACAGCTAGTCTGCCTTCTTACAGAGTTAATATCTGTAAATAAGCAGTAGAAGCAAAGTCTGTAGCCTTTCTTTAATATTTATGTAAATGAAATGCGTTTGCAAAAACTAAATGTACAAAAGGTTTGTAGTTTCAACAGTTACTAGTACCTATGCAAATGTCTAATCAGGTCATAATGTCCTGGCAGCATGAGCAGATAGATAACGAAACTAAAGCAATTCAACAATTTTACCTTCACTTTCGGATGTCTAGGTTGGTTGTACATTATCAAAAGAACGTAATTAGGATATATGGTGTTTCAAAGTGTTATGGAAATCAGTAGTTCTGTGACCATCGACCTGCCATAATCAGTAAACAGCAGATTTTATAGTATCAAGGTGCATGGCAGTTATGAGTTGGTGTTTTTTTTAAGCTTTTTTTATTGCAATGTACTGATACAATTCATCTGCTAGACATTTGTCATTTTTTGTCACTTTTCCCATTTAAATTCAGAGAGAAGAAAAAACACAAATCTATTCATGACAGTAACAGATCAACATACTCATTTCCCTTACCTTTACCTTTACCTTATCTTGCATCATTAATACCAAAACTATTTACAGGAGAAATGGGATGTGGAAGCAATGTTTACATTAAAATAAATCTTAAAGTTCTATAGCAAGAAAACATTCGATTGAATGGAAGATATATACGCAATCCAATTGCACCAAAAGCCAACAAATGTATCTTTTTGATTATTCACACAGAATGTAATTTTCTCCATAATAAATATATATTTTTTCCCTCCAGTCCTGGATTTGGGGTGGGTTAGGTTTATACCAGCATCTAGTAATAGCTTTTTTTGCTGGAAGCAAGGATGATTCTATTTCTTTTTCTTTTCCAAGAAAATCATTGACGACGTACCCAAAATTAAAGTACCTCAAGACTGAGATCAACTGAAGTGTTTAAAATCTTTTCTAAAATATTATGTATATCTTTACAAAAGCTTAAATTAGGGCATATATGTGAAAATATATGTATATGAAAATATATCCAAAATAAGCGGCACAGTGGCTCAGTGGTAAGCACTGTCACCTCACAGCAAGAAGGTCGCTGGTTTGAGTCCCATTTGGTATTGGTTGGTACAGTTGGCATTTCTGTGTGGAGTTTGCATGTTCTCCCTGTGTTCACATGGGTTTCCCCCGGGTGCTCCAGCTTCCCCCACAGTCCAAAGACATGCTATAGGAGAATTGAATAAACTAAATTGGCCGTAGTGTTTTAGTGTGTATGAATGTGTTTCCCAGTACTGGGTTGAGGCTGTAAGGGCATCCGCTGTGTAAAACATATGCTGGAATAGTTGGCGGTTCATTTCGCTGTGGCTGAAGGAAAATTAATGAATGAATAATATATTATATAGTAAATAATTTGTATTATTATTATTATTATTATTATTATTTTTGTTAGTTATTAGTATTATTTTTTCACACGTTAACGTGTTTAACATTCTGTGATCACAGTTCTGAGTTTTACTGTTTTCTGTACAGAGAAATTAAAAAAATACTCGTCATACAGTGTTATGTTGAAACATTTTATTAAGCATCTTTTCACAAATCTGCAAGTGTAATGACAACAGGCAATGATTTAGTTTCTCGTTTACATAGATTACATTGTCATGCAATCAGTGATTTATTATAGGTAAACAGTACCCTTTGTAACTCATGCTGTAAAAGTGTAGCATGCATCAAGGTCACTTCAGACTAAAATAATTGCGATGATAGTTTCTTATTTTAGGTGAGTACACATGAAGAACCTTTTCATCACATCACTACTGTTCTGAAATTACAGAGGAATCAATGATAATATTGATATCATGTTTTGAATTCAATACAGTTTAGCAGTTTATATGAGTTGTTATTAGATATAAATATAAACAATGTCACAGTTGTTACAATTTTTTTATCATTTATAGTCTAATAACAGTTATTGTCTCTACAGTCAATTAAACAATAAATTGCTCCCTTAAAAAAATTTGATTTCCCTAAAAACCTGTTGACTGAATGAATCTTCAGTTGATAGTGTTGGTAAGTTTTTGTTAAGTTTTCTTTTCTCTGTGAATTCTCGTCTTTTCTTCTTGTTCTCTGTTTCTGTTCTCCGTGTCCACTCTTCTCTGATCTTCTTCCGTTCTTTGCTGAAACTCTTTTTCTTGTTGTAGTCTGTGAACTTCTCTCTCGAGTTCTTGCTTTTTTGCTTGAGCTTCATTGCGCTCTCGCTCTGCTTTTTCCGCTCTTGTATTATCAGCCCCCATTTTCAATCTACCTTTCAATGCTTTGAGGAATTATACAGTGTATATGTGATGCTGTAAAGGAGAAAAATAAAGAAAACTTTGTCACAAAGTGAAACAATGTTCCTTTAATGTTACAGTAGCACAATTTTTTTTCATGTTCATTGGGTTCAGGGGCATTTAGTGATTTTCTAAAAATAAAAACCACACACATGATATAATAAATAATATATTTTTTTAAGGTCTAAATAGTTACTGGTTATTTTGAACTATGATTATTAACTGAAAGTCAACGCTAGTTTTACCATGCTTATTGCAGCTCTTCACTTTTAGCAACCAAATAACATTGAATAAAATACATATTCATTAATTAAGTCTTAATGTTTCTTTAAAAAAATTTTTTTACATTGTTTCAAAAAATAGCTTTAATTTACTGTCAAATTTGAATCTGACAATTGCTTATTGCTTATTGAATTATCTTTTAGAACCTAGTTTTTAACAAAAAGAGATGAAATTGACACAAATTTGTATTACCTGTTCTCCCTCGGTAGTTTTTCAGTGTCTTTGCACTTTCCGAACTCAGCTGGAATTTATGGACTCCTACAACCCGACATAGATGTGTGTGTGTGTGTGTGTGTGTGTGTGTGTGTGTGTGTGTGTGTGT
>CAIGQW010056815.1:2656064-2673723 GCA_903798125.1 Danio choprae
TGTGTGTGTGTGTGCGTGTGTGTGTGTGTGTGTGTGTGTGTGTGCGTGCGTGCGTGTGAGCGATAGAAAGAGAAAGAGAAAAGGAAAATTCCATATTAGGTCTCCTTTTTAGCCTGCCTTTATTTCTCAAATATATTTTAGATATCATACACTCACAATTGTAGTTATTTAAAAGCAGCCTGTTTTACATTTTATAGGTTATTTTAGAAATATGTTTTGAGAAAAGCAATGGTAATATATTTACCTTTGATAGCAGTGTATATCTAGTTCCGCTGCTGGATATTTCTGCACACTGATGTTGACACAGTCCCTGCTTAAACTAACTGTGCAGATTTTAATCTTAATTGTAATGCAAGAGGACTTTCACACGAAAGAGTGTTGTCAGGACAAAAAAAACATCAAATGTCAAAGTCCTTTAGTTTTATGATGTAATTGCAAGGGTTTTTCCATATCAGGGAGTGTATGATACTCATGTTTAAATGAAAGTTTATTGCAGGTATACAGCTACAAAATGAAAGGATTCAGTAAACCACCAAAGAAAGATTGAGTGGTTTAGATTTATTGAGTTCAAACAGAAAAGAAACATGTAAACACATACAGTGTTTAGAATCTTTTACTTGTTATAACTTAAAAAAAATGTTGTCTATAGGTTCTTACAAGCATCTGACACTCTCCTCAAACCTTAAGCTGTTAGTGTGCAAAAAACGTATTCTTTGTTTGTACTGCCCCGGCTTCTTTCAAATCTTACAAAAGATATTCAGTCTGGTCTCTTTTTCACTCTAATGTTATAAATCTATGTATATGTCACAGCCTGTATCTAATTCTCTTTTACTCAATCTCTTCAAACTGGTAATTAAACAATAAATAAACGTATAACTGAATATTTTAAATACACAACAATCCAAACTTATTTGCACTCTTCTATTCACACATTGCAATGGTGAGTGGAGTGCACCACTTTTTGTTTTGTTCCTATAGTCCTATCAGGTCTTGAGGCCGGTTCATATTTGACCATGGAGGTGGGTAACCGATTAATCAACCAGTAGTTCGAAAAAAAAATTACCTAAAAGAAAGCTATAGCTAGTCCAAGTAAACTACACACTCAGAAATAAAGGCACAAAAGCTGTCAATGAGCTATACATACTTATACATTAAGTGCTCATATTGATGATACTTTAAATTGGTACATGTTAGGACATGAAGTATACATATTAGTACATAAAAAGTATAAAAGAGTACATTTTAAAGGTACTGCCCCAGAAGGAGACAATATGTATCATTTTTATTTAGAAGGTGATGTCGATCTAGAGTGATGTAAAATTTAGACTGGTTTGCACCATCTGGATTGGTGTGTACAGGAGTCTTTTATTTATTTTATATTTATTTTATATTTTCCACCTATAATGTTATTAAGATTTTTACATCAAAACATAATTTAGTAGTAAAAGTTTTTTCTGGACAACCCCCTCATTGAATAACACATGGTTTGAATAGTTGTGATATTCATTCATTCATTCATTCAATTTTCCTTCGGCTTAGTCCCTCATTTATCGAGGGTCGCCACAGCGGAAAAAAACTTCTAACTACTCTGGCATATGTTTTACGTAACAGATGCCCTTTTAGCCGCAACCCAGCATCGTGCTGGGAAACAAGGCGTGATATTCATTTTCCTTCGGCTTAGTCCCTTATTTATCAGTGGAATGAACCTCCAATTATTCCGGCATATGTTTTACGCAGCAGATGGTCTTCCAGCTGCAACCCATTACTGGGAAACACCCATACACACTCACATTCACACACGCACTTATACACTACAGCCAATTTTAGTGTTACCCAATTTACTTATAATGCATGTCTTTGGACTGTGGGGGAAACCGGAGCACCTGGAGGAAACCCACACCAACACAGGGAGAACATGCAAACTCCACACAGAAATGCCAAGTGGCCCAGCCAGGCCTCGAACCAGCGACCTTCTTGCTGTGAGACGACAGTGCAGCCCTAGGCATGTTATAATCAGCACAATATCATCTTTTAGTATATCATCAATATTTTAGAAAATACTGTGGGGAATTGTGGCTAGTTTGTAAATGAATCAACGACAAAATTATGTAAACCAAAAGATCAAATTCTTATTGATGTAGCCTGGACCTTAATAAAAAAAAAAGTCATCCAGTTTTTTTTATTGTTGGGATCAAAAGGATTGGAAAGACAACAGCAACTTGGCACATCACATTTGCTTCCCTAATTACTAATGCGAATCTGTAATGCAAAGCTAAATCGGCAGTAATGTAGAAGGAGGCAGGGTTTATCCATCCATGTGACACAATAAAGAGGCACAATCCACAATTCAGCATAAAGCTGTTTTTAGACTAATGAGAAAGTTTTGATTTCTGAAATTGATGTTTTGTAGTACAGTAACCATTACAAGTCAAAGGACCAAGAAAATTTAGATTTCTCAGTTCATGACCCCTTTACATTGGGCCACATTTTCCTGTACATAGCCATGCTCTCTGGACGTTTTCCATTCGACTTCTTTGTTTGGTCTAGAAATAAGTTAGTGACTCAGAGTGAACAGCTCAGGAAACACAGCCTGCAGGAAGACCCGAACAAACCAAAATAAATAATCTCTCAAAATACCAAATAAATATACACAACAGAATAGACCATTTAGTCTGTCTCTTTCCACTGGGTTTTTCAATTCAATGAGTTTTCCCTTTCTCTGAGAAATCCTGTGGAACTGTTGAACCTCATTTGAAAAATTGCAGAGCGGTCGCCATCCTCGTCCTCTCATGTACATTCCTGAGCATTCAAACAGTTTCACTTTGTGTTCACTTTCATTGTTTTGATTATTAATAATCATTTGACAGAATTTGGTGTATATGTCCATAGTGCTGGGTGATATGCCCCCAAAACATTCATTCATTCATTCATTTTCTTTTCGGCTTAGTCCCTTTATTAATCTGGGGTCGCCACAGCGGAATGAACCGCCAACTTATCCAGCATATGTTTTACGCGGCGGATGCCGTTCCAGCTGCAACCCATCACTGGGGAACACCCATACACACCTATTCACACTCATACAATACGGACAATTTTGCTTACCCAATTCACCTATAGCGCATGTCTTTGGACTGTGAGGGAAACCGGAGCACCCGGAGGAAATCCACACAAACACGGGGAGAACATGCAAACTCCACGCAGAAATGCCAACTGACCCAGCCGAGGCTCGAACCAGCGACCTTCTTGCTGTGAGGCGAGAGCGCTATCCACTGCGCCACCGTGCTACCCCCCCCCCCAAAAAAATTTATAATCTATACTTCTGTTTGACCAATTAGTTAATAGTCAGTATAAATCCCCATATAAATCTCATAGTTTCTATATTTGGATTAAATAATATATACTAAAAAGTACTTGCATATGATCCAATGAAATGATATTCATATTTAAGGCTGTAAAAACAAATATAGTGTATGTAAACCATATTGGCTGCTACACATTATGTCCCAAAAAGGTTGACACATAACATTCTAACAATGTTTCATTAATATCTAAATGCAGGAATAATGCTAAATAAAGTTAAATCATTGATAATGTCATTGTCACTTTATAGTTACTTGTTATTAAGTTTAGCAGAAACTCACATCCAGAAAGCTCATTCACTTCTGACAACAAAATAAAAACATTCTAATGACTTTCTAACATTTAGAGTTGGCGAATCTGTGAAATTTAGGTTAGGCACTGAGGCAAACATCTTATTAAACAATGCAATTAGCTTGTCTGTCAGCGTCTGACACTTCAAACTATACTTGTTAACTATATATTACAATTTATTTTAGTCATTAATAAAAACATGACTCCTTTTAAGGACTAATTGGATTTTGCACTTTCCCCATAGCAGCTCACTCTGTGTCCTCTACTATTTTTGCTTATATCATACTATTGCTTAGAGATATAAACAATATTTCCTCATACCATTATTTCATTCATTTTCTTTTTGGCTTAGTTTATTAATCTGGGGTCGCCACAGCGGAATGAACCGCCAACTTATCCAGCATATGTTTTACGCAGCGGATGCCCTTCCAGCTGCAACCCATCACTGGGAAACATCCACACACTCTCATTCACACACATACACTATGGACAATTTAGCTTACCCAATTCACCTATAGTGCATGTCTTTGGGCTTGTGGGGGAAACTGGAGCACCCGGAGGAAACCCACGCCAACACGGGAAGAACATACAAACTCCACACAGAAATGCCAACTGACCCGACCGAGGCTCAAACCAGCGGCCTTCTTGCTGTGAGGCGAACGTGCTACCCACTGCGCCACCGCATCGGCCTCCTCATATCATATTGTATGAAATATTTATAGATATATCTTAACTTAATATACTGACAGCCCTATATGTTCTTTAGCTTTTAGATCTCTGCATCAAAATGAAGCCAGATCAGCCAGGCAGATCTTCATGAGATATTTCCTGCCTGCTTTCCCTGTTGGCACAGTAATGAGTGAGTTTATATTGTATGTTTCCTGTGTTTGGTGGTCTTGTTTATTAAGCTGAAGTGATTGAGTGGCTGCACGTGTAGCACCGCGTAAACTAGAGTTTAAACATCTAATCTGGCACCATCAAAGCCTGAGTACTCACTAGAATTACAGGAGTTTTCTCTCTTGTCAAAAACCCATCACATTAGGGCAAATCAGTGAAATAATAACATATGCAAGCAATGAACCATACATTTTTCTGGATTAGTTTTAAGAATTGGTAATAATAATAAGTAAGTAATAACTAACAAGCCAATTGGCAATGTCAATGCCAGTTAGCAATGGTTACCACCTCTAAAAACACTGTTCATGTCTTTTATTTCCAGACATTTGTCAGGTTTTTGTGATCAAACCGCAGATGTGTGTATAGTTTTTTTTTCGTGCATTTCATTCCTTTTTGCTTTGATGGGAGTTTTGACAGTTGTAGGTCGTTACTGAAATGACTGAAACCGTTCAGCAAAGTGATATGGAATTGCAATGTGGTCAAAAAACCTGCCTGGAACTACTTTAGCTGTTAGTTTATTGGGAGATTATTGCTTACCTTAGAATCTTTTACTGAATAAGTCATAAATTAGAAGTACTGATCATAAACATGCTATTTGTACAAATTTGTGACCAATCATTAAAATCCAAAGAAAGAAATCAATCAGATTCCCATTTTACAGCAGGTATATATTAATATATCGAATTATCTATATTAAAGGGCTCCTATTTTACCCCTTTTACACAATGTAAGATAAGTCTTCGGTATCTCCAGAATAAGTCTGTAAACTTTTAGCTGTTTTCCACATTTTATGAACTAAAGTGCCCGTTCACCGATAATATTTAAACATCAGTCTATTTCAGTCACCGAACTCACAGCAAGATACAGATAGCATGATAGCATTTTGCATTTACTTTCAATTAATAGTGAACAAAAATGGATTTATATTCAGCTTTAAACACTGAGACATATATATATATATATATATATCATCTACACATCACTCATGGTTAGCATGTTACACACCGATTAGCATAGGTAATGCTATTATCTCTGTATCAGAGATAAGTGAAGTGCACTTTACAACATTTGCATATATTTGATACATTTCTATGTGTTTCATACCTAAAAAGGTAGAAATAAATGCACCAACAACAAGACAAGAACTTGAGCTGCTGTCTGCATGTAGAGCTGTATTGACTGTGACACTGTAGTTAAGTGTCACCTACTATCTGCAGGTCTATATTTCTCCCTAGTGGACACTCCATAGATTACACATTAGTCATTTGGATTGAACATTAAGCCATTTTCTTTGGAGATTAATCTTCTCTTTTAAAAACAAAAAGAAAACATATCCAATTGTGTAAATCATAATGTAAATAAATCAAATCTTTTTGTATTTATTTTTATGTAATCAAATTGATTCAGTAGTATGTTTTAATGATCATATTGATCTTTTAACCACTACACATTCAGTAAGAAAAAGTAACATTTAATAGATAAAATATTTCAAGGGGAGGACAGGTAGCTGATTTTATGCCTAAACAAACAAACAAACCAATAAAGCTGTCTATGGCACAGTGTGGTAGAAGTTTCTGCCCACAAAGAGAATAAATATATAACCTGTTTATTATTACACATGGAAGAGTACTGTTATCGTCACGTGATCCCTTTGTCCTGTCTTTCCCGCCATCGTCAGTGTTAATTTATCCCACCTGTGTTTATCCCTGTGTCTCATCTGTGTAATCATCTCCTCTTGTATTTATACCCTTTCGTCTGTGTCCTTCGTTGTCCGGTATTGTATTGTGTCAGCTTCGATGTCCCGACTGCCTGTTCCTTGTATCCAGTTTGTATCCAGTAAGTGTTGTGTTAATAAATCCATTTTATTTGTTAAATCCCGTGTACCTGTCTCGTCATGTCCTACGTCGAGTTGTTACAAATACACAACACTGTGGGTGATATGGTAATGAATATGTATAATATGGTAATGAATATGTATATGGAAGTGTTGATGTGTTTGGTCTTGGCAGCATAAATCTGCTACACTGCTGCTGCTCTGATTATTGGTGCAGAGCAAGTATCGAGACTTATACTGCCAGTGATTATAGACTATTTTTAAAAAATGAACACATAATTGTTTAGCAGGTTATAATTATAAATAATAAAGCAATCTTAACAAGTTACTAGAGCTAAGATATATGCAAATCTTATTGATTTAAACCTGCAAATTAAACTGAAATTTGATGTTGATCAAAAGAGGTCTATCATTTGAAGACATTAGAATAGTGAAATTAGCCTATGATGTCATTGGTGTTTTTGTTTTTCTCTCAACATAAACTCATAACTAGAGCACACTCTGGATGACTACATATATAAAGGAAAGTTGTTTTTTTTGTGGAATTTTCTTTTTTTTATTGCCATTAATATTTTTACATTTACGGTACATTGTACATCTGCCAGGCATTTTATTCCAAAGCAACTTGTTTACAAAGTTATATTCTTTTTTCATTATTATTTAGGAATACACCATCATTGCATTTTTGGGCCGGTACTCATTAAACAATTATTTTTATATATTGTCATTTTCATATATTACAAATGGCTAAATTCTATACACTTTAATCTATAATAAATCCATTTTAAACAAATTCAGACTCCCATTTACAGTCAAATTAATATAAGTGTGGAAATAGTTTTATCTAGTAATCTTCTAGAAAGAGTAATAAATGTATTACTATATTCATCTTGTAACATTTTAATCGGAAGTGTATGGCACAAGGTGGGTTTTGCTGTATGCAAAGATTGCTTGTGACAAAGTTTATGTAAAGCATTATGTAATTCAGTAATAACCCAGACAAAAATAGATTGATTTTTGCTGATAATTATGCTCCAGCACAAAAATGTTTAATTCTGACTTCCTTTAACCTTTGATAATTTAAATTTCTCATTAAAAGCTATTTTATCTACCAGTCCTGTCATGAACATTATTTTGGTATACTGTCTTGTTCATATTTCAAGGAAATTCAGTTTGTGCAGCCAGCATTGCATACAGCAAACCTTTAGTTAATCTAAACAGTTGCATAAACTTAAAACATTTTATAATAAAATGAATATTAGCAGGATCAGTTTACCTTTAACTGTTTATTAGATTTATTAATATTATTTATTTATTGTTTTTTTCAAATTCCGATAAATCAGTTAGGAATGATTGATTATGGTTCAGAAAATATAGTTTTTACCCCAGAAACAGACCAGATTATCTTCAGCCTATCTACTCAGCAAAAATCATATAACAAAATTAGTCAAATTAAACTGAAGCAAATCATTTTTATGAATTTTAATCAGGCGAATGGTTTTATAACTATATTCTTAATAATGTATTTTATTTATTTTTTAAAATAAGAATAGAGATTTTTCCTCCCCTTTTCATGAACCATGCCAAAAAAGTTCACATTAAAAATATTTTTGTTGGCAAAATTGTCAGCATTCAGTTGCTGGATCATCTTTGTCAAGCAGATTTTCTCCTCTTGCTATCTTTTCCAGGAGAATCGTTTCTTTTTTAATGTTCTCAAGTCCAACAATGCGGTCTTCAAATCCAGGACTTCTTTCCTCCTCCTCTGCTTTGATTAGGATTTCAATATATTCAGCAGTGGACATAGATTTTGGCTTCAAAGCAATTTCATCCAGTCTTCTCAAGCAGTCAGAGGACATTTTGATCAGCTTCTTAAGTTTGTCCTCTATTACTGAGAATTCCTCTTCAAGTGCATCAAGCATTTGCTTAGAGTCCATAAACTTTCCTTTTGCCTTCATGAAGTTTTCTTTTAGTTCTTCAATGGTTTTCTTCTCAGTTTTTGTTTGATATGTCCAGTTGTAATGTTCCCTTGAGTGAATGCTTTCATGGCAGTTTTCAGGGCAGACAACACAGTAGCCAGCATCATCCAGAACAGCACAGGTGCGCACCAAATCTTCTGCTGGAAGGAAACAGTTGGAGTGACATGTAAAGCAGCAGATGTTGCAATTTGTTGTGTAACCATTTACTGCAGTTCTGATTTTTTTTGTCACTTGTACTTCTTGTTCAAAATTTTCATTTTGCTTCATTATCTCACTCTCTTTTTCCAAAAATAGCTTGAATTGTTTTATCTCGCTCAGTTTGGAAAGACCAGCAGTTATTTGAAGTGTCAGACCTGTCATGGCTGTCTCAAGGCGCTCCCGTTCCTCCAAGACCTTTATAGTGAGTGTCAGATCTTTACTTTTAGTGTCCCCCAGTACCTTGAAAAAAGTCTTCATCTGTTTGAAAGTTGATTTCCAGGCACTCTTTTTGTTTCTGACCAAGTCATCCGAGTCATCTGAATCATCTGAGTCATCTGAATCATCTGAGTCATCTGACTCATCTGAATCTTTCTCACAAACTGTAGATTGTTCTACCTTTTTGTCTGCAAACACAGATGAGTTATTGAACTTGAAATATATGGGTTGTCCGTTTTTATTTCGTTGACATGGCAGATTTGCTGCTTTAATGGCTTCTAGCACTTGTATGTCTTCACTGTCCACAAACGTTACCAAAATAATTATGTTCTCTTCAATGTCTTTGCCAAAAAGTGACAAGACTGAGTCAAAGATATACCTTTGAGTCGCACTAAGGCGGGCAAGAGAGGCCTGGACAACAAAGCAGACTGCATCGATGTGATCGATTCCCAAAGGGCTGCAAAGAAAGCTTTTGAGCTGCTCTGTTATCAGTTTGTCATGTGCGATTCCTCTTGTGTCCCCAAATCCGGGTGTATCTACAATTGTGAGGGAGTAGGGAATTTGAAAGCCAGGCTGACTGTGCAGCTCATAAGATGAGACATTTGGTGTCTGACTCTCGGCCTGTGAACGATTGGTCACTTCATTGATCAGTTTGAAGCGATAGCCATCCTCCCACTTTACTCCCAGTATGTAATTGACCAACACATTGACCAGCGTGGTTTTTCCTGTGCCTGTTGCTCCCAGAAGAAGAATGACTTTACTTTTCATATTCTCCACCTTAGTTCCAAAGTCATACTGGTTAAAATCTTGATTCATTTTTTCTTTTGAGTGTAGATTGAGTGCATGAATTAAAGGATTCCCCTTCTGTATACATGAAGATTGACTTAAGAACAATGTACATCCAACTTTACCTAACAGTTCATCATCAAGTAATGCGGAAAATGCTATTTCAGGGCTGTAAAGACTCATTCCATAATTTCCACAGTTAGCAGAAACTCTGACTGTGTAATCCGTGTTTTCTTTCAGTCCCTGAAGAGTGCACTCCCTGCTTGTACATTTCACAGCTTTCCATGGCTTTTCCTGATCTTTAGTGATTTCTCTGAACTCAAACACATATTCAATGACCAGAACATCTTCACCCACAGATGTGGGAACATCCCAAGCTACAGTTACAGATTTTTTTTTAAATTCTTTACCAATAGGTACTCCTGGAGGAGCACATGGACGAGTCTTAAAGAAAGATGTTGTGCCACTTGCTAGACTCACTCCTGGACGACACACAGCCTTACAGGTGAAACGATATTCTTTATTTGGCTGTAAATGGTTCACAGTGACCTGATCAGAAACCCCTTCAGTAAACACCTCTGTCCATTCAGAGCTCTGTGCAGACTGATATGAGATACAGTAGGAGGTCACAAACCTGACACCATGGTCAGGAGGATTGATTTGCAGATGAATGCAGTCATGTTCAGCACTCAAGACAAGCGGTGTTGGTGGTTTTGAGGGAAGCTCATACTGAGAGTTTAAGAGTCTGCCTCTTTCATACACATGAATTGAAGAAGCAGTGCTGAGTTCATCTGGGATTGATGCAATGCAGAATTCAATCTTCTCTCTTCCTCTATTGGCTTCTTTGAAATCTAGAAATGCCTGTACACTATTTTTGGTAATTGCATCTTCTGAAGAAAACCTTTTCTCCTCCTCCATTGTAAAGGTTTGATCATAAGTTATTTGCTTTTCATTATCACAAGATTGTGCCTTCAGATAATTCTCCAAGTCTGAAAGATATGGTTTATTTATATGTAGGGATGAGAGTGCGAAAACTATTGCATACTCATTGGATGCCTTCAATACAGTCTTGTCTAATTCATTGCTGGATGAAAATACAGACACATCTTTCATGTTGTTGAGGTAAGATCTAACAACAATCATCTCTTTCTCAATGTCTTTTAGATACTTGGTCATCAGATCACTCTGAAATGGGGATCTGTCTAGATCATCAATAAGCTCTTGTTCATCTTTTTCTCCACCCCTGATAGAAGGAAGAAGACTGCAGAGACGTTTTTGAAAAACAGTTTTATACTCCGAGCAGAGGTCTTTAAATTTTCTTATTTTAATTTTGATTTCAGGGAACTGAGTGGCGATATTGTCCTTCATCAGGTCTTGACAGTGAATGTCACAGTTATCCAGTTCTTCCATGATCCGTTGTGCATGTCGCACCAGACTGACACTGATCTCCCTGACTAACTGTGCAGCTTGTGAATCTAGTTTTTTCAGCGGGTAAAGCCACACGGTTATGGGCACAGTGTTCTCTCCATGTTCTCCCAGTAATTTTGGCAGCTCTGAGTACACCTTGATGGCATCCACATAGGAAACTGGATTGTTCTCCAGGGCAAAATCTCCATGAAAAGTGCAGCTAAACTTATTTATTTTCTCCTGTTCTGATTCACTCATTTTCAAAGAAGCCTGACCTTTAATAGATAATGAAGGAATCTTTTCGATTGATGCTTGGAGGTCACTGTGTATCTCTTGATGGTTTTCATTGGATGAAACCTCTCTGTCAAAAATGAAGAACGCTTGAGCTCCATACAGTAGACCTGTAACAACATGTGTGGCCGAGCCCTCCGGCAATACATTGCAATGCTTTATGTTCCCTGCTCCCAGATGCTCCATAGTTAACTGCTCAAAATGTGAGGTTGTCTGATAATGTAAGGTGACACTAGCCTGATGTCTAGACCTCTTCTGTGCATTTAAATAATTAGCTGACCCTTTTACAGTGACTAATCCACTTAGAAAGCTTGCTTCAAGAGCTGCAGAGATATTGAGAGCTTTTACTTTGTCTTCTCCTGAATCTGAAGCAATGATTTTAAAGTCAGTGTTTGCTTCTCGACATACAATAATATTCTTCTGCAGCATCTCAGCATCCCAAAGGGATATTCCTTTAAAAACATAAAAACATTATATACTTTAACCTTAAAGTGCAATATTTGTCACATTTAATTTATTTTAACAGGGCATTTTGTAATCATTGTAAGGGCATTTTAAAAAGGTTGATTTTTATAAATAATTAATGCCCAAAACATTGAAAAATAAACTCTAATAAATGTACTGGTATGTATTGACTTAAAAGTGAAAGTTCACTCAAATATGAAAATGTAATTGTTAATTAACACACTTGTGTAGGCCGTGAATATTTTTTTTTGTAGAACATTAACGTAAAGTTTCACATCTCATGTCCCATATAGAAAATGATACATGGAAATATATGCAAATTATATTTATGACATACAAGTTCATATTTGGATTTCACATATTTTCTTGAAAAAGTCACCTACAGCTTGTCCTAAGGCTGGTATGTAAATTAACAGCAAATAAAACTTTTTTTGGATGAACTATCTCTTCAAGTACAATGCAGTTGACTTTTGCATGCTCACAAATACAAGTTATATTCAAAAAAACTATATATTTTACAATAAGCTCCTAACCCTAATATTTTTGTGTCACACTTTCACTATAAGAAAACAGATACAAAGCCTTTGGTGGGGTAGTAGCATTTTAAAAGTTATATATATGTACATAAAGGGTTTGTATTGGTTATTAAAGGTACAAATTAGTACCTAAAGTGTACATATTAGTGTTTAAAATGTACCACCCTGGTGAGTTTTTGTATCTTTATTTGTTAGATCACTGTTGCTTATTAGAGAATTTGCGAGTATATTCCCAACTGTGTCAAATATCCCAGATTTCTTTATCACTGGATTTCTTTGGAATTGTAATAGGAATTTTTGTCTTTAAAATCTTTGATGCAACACAGTTAGATCTTAATGTGCTGCAGCAATTAACATCTTCAAATATCCTGTGACAATGATCGTGTGCTTTTAATACCTGGAATGAGAGCATCTCTGTGACAGTCATACAGCATTCCTAATTGAAATGGTCGGCCAAGACAAGCCAGTTCAATTGTCGTAGAGTCAGACATCTTTTGACTGAAGAAGCTGGTTGTGTTCTATGATATTGGATGGCAAACATCATAAAACACATAACAGAATGAGTCATTTGTCAGTTACTATGTACCAGGTTTTGTAAAAGGCTGGACTTAATCCACAATAAAACATAAAAACATTCCAAAATACAAAAATCTAGCAATATGGATTTAAACAAAAAAAATTACAGCTTTTATTTCATTAAAACAATTTTCGAGTACGAAGATATACTGCAGGTTGTCATGGATTGTTTGGTCTAACATTGCTGGACTCTTTAACAATAACTTGGGTTTCTTCATTGAATGCCACAAAAAAGATTTAAAGAACAACAGCAACAACAAAATAACATGTGATTGTTTCTTTTGCCTGGCCTTCTTAGATTTCATGTGTTGTTTTTACAGTGTACAGTGTTGTTTTGCCATAGTTGGACATGTTGCTGTCTTCAAGTGTTAAATAGGCCACTCGTTTATAAATAAGTGAAGAGCATGAATCCTAAAAGATGTATTTCTTTAAAAATCTGCTCATAACCAATACAAATTTGCTTGATACAAAGTTAATTATAAAATTGTATGCAGAGTGTTAATGTCAGGCCTAAATGGGGTTTTTATTTCCCCCAGATCTTCAGTTAATTGGTTTATCTGTTCATCCGAGAGAGAACTAATTTCATGAACTTTTTAAAGTCAGAATATTAAAACAATTATAATAATTAGAAATAGAGAGTTACCTTAATGCTGTTTCTCAATTTACCCACTTAGACACCTGCACTCCTGTGCCACTTGAAAATAATCTGTAGAAAAACAGATGATAGAATATGACAAGAACATTTTCCTGTAAATGTAGACATTTTCTATACATTTTGCATCGTATAACTTCAAAACACAACACAGTGCAATTCATACTTTGTAAATGAAGTAAAACACATTCAAAGAATTTTCTTCATGTTATCACAGTATATTTTGCTGTATTTTTACAAGCTTTTCTGAGAGTGCAGTTTACAATACAGTTTTACCTTTACTAAAACTAAAATGAGCTAATCTCGTGGATCAACATACCGCTTCTAAACTACATTATTCCAAAATGGTTAGCTGGTATAGTCTGAGCTCAGACACTGTTCAAAGACAAAAAGCAGTACAGTTTTATAGAGTGAGGTAAGGCCACACCTTCTGCACTATAATTGGACTATAAGTGAACAAGTCTCAAAAATATAAACCTGCAAATAAAGCAAGTGTCAGACAACAACAGTAACAACAAAAATGATCAAATACAATTAAAAAAAACTATATTATAATACCCTTTCTAAAAGTAATGTTTTTGAAGAAATCAGAGTACCCACGATGCAGAATTGTATAATAAAAAATGTCATTTATACTTACAATATGATTTATACAACATACTACGTGCAATATAATTTTACAGTTCAAGAACTTTGCTCAGTTTTATGCCATTATAAAAGAAAGTTTAAAACAAGTTTTTATGTTTGGGTTTTGTGTAAAATGGGATTAAAGTCATCAGACATGAAAGAGTAATTCAGTGAGGTTCTTATAAATGCTTGTAAAAGCTTTGCAGATAAAATTGATTTATTTTGTAGTAAGACGAAGTGCGTATGATAATTCTTTTACATTTTACTGATTCAAATGCTACCTTCCATCCATATAATTTAATTATGTTTCTTGAAGCATCCGATGATGTTAATTTTACTGTATATCGTCACAAGGAGGCTTTCAGCATATTTCAAATGTTATAAATAAAATATATAAATCTTTGGCAGTGTTTTGGCACTCTTTTGGGGTTTTCTGCTGCACATGAATTATGTTAATATTTTGTTTCAACACATCAGAAAATTGTTCTAATGGATTGAGATCTGGAGACTGAGGAGGACATTTGAGTACTGAGAACAAGCTGTCATGCTTGAGATGGTTTGAGCTTTGTGATGTGGCCTCTTTTCCTGCTGAAAATAGCCACCGGAAGACATGCATACTGTGGTCATAAAGGGATGGACCCTATCTCAATCTCATTAGACCTTTTTGCAGTATTCTGTTTTTAAATTTTGCTTAACCTGTGTAAATAGTAGCCTCAGTATGTTTTAGGTACTATTATGCTGACAATTGATGTTAAGTTTTAATGATTCAGACCCTTGTCTGTAATGCTTTTGTTTGAAAATCACTGTAAATCAGCAGTTTCATAAATAGCCTGTCCCAACAACCATGGTACCAACAACCATGCCACATTTAACCCATTTAATCCAAAAGAGTACATGCATTTTATGTCTTAGACCCCTCTAACTCAAACTTTATACCCCGTTTGATACTATGTTAGTTAATTTACATTTTATACCTAGTCATAAAAGTCGGAATATCATTGTGTCCAGTTGAATTAATATGTCATACTACTGGTAATAATAGAAACTGTTAACAAAACCTCTTATGTCTTCTATGTGCATGCAGTTAATAAGTAAACTGATCTGATAATGTTACATTGATGAAATTTGTTTTTAAAACAATGTACATTTTTTTATTGAAATATTAAGTTCCTTGACCAAAGCCAGCAACAACACTTACAGAAATAAGAAAATCACATGGTCACAATTGAGCTGTTTAAATCACCTTTTTTTTCTATATACATTTTCATATACATTAGAGCATATACATTATTGATATCATGGAGTAAAAAAATACAGATATTAATATTCTTTATATTTTTATTATAATAGAATACCAGTCAAAAGGACACTCACCCATTCATATGTCCAAACTTTGGACTAGTACTATATACAAAATACAGGACATACATAAACATAATAGATATATAAACACATTTATGTAATAATTTATCCAGGAAGCACAGCTTTTCCAACTGTAAACATCTAAAATAAATAATGATAAATAAAAACAAGCTAATAAAAATGTATTTTATCTAAGATTACATTCTTAGTAATTAAATGAAATCATGAATCTTATACATCTTAACAGATTATTACATAAATAAAAAAATAAAGTTTAAATAATGACTGAACACAAACCAATAAAACTGCGTTAAGCAGGAGTATCTCAGTTTAATTTGTAAATCATGATTTCTAATTGTTTCGTCTGATAAAATCAACATACAGCTTGCAGTTTGCCAGTATATACAGTCAGGGGAATGAATGATTTTGGGCTTGACTATGTTTTAAATTCACATTCGCCTCACAGCAAGAAGGTCGCTGGTTCGAGCTCCGGCTAGGTCAGTTTGGCATTTCTGTGTGGAGTTTGCATGTTCTCCCTGTGTTTGCGTGGGTTTCCTCCAGGTGCTCCGGTTTCCCCCACAATTCCAAAGACATGCGATACAGGTGAATTGGGTAAGCTAAATTGTCCGTAGTGTATGAGTGTGTGTGTGTGTGAATGAGTGAGTGTGTATGGATGTTTCCCAGAGATGGGTTGCAGCTGGAAGGGCATCCGCTGTGTAATACATATGCTGGATAAGTTGGCGGTTCATTCCGCTGTGGCGACCCCAGATTAATAAAGGGACTAAGCCGAAAAGAAAATGAATGAATGAATAATAGTTAGCAAATCACTGTGAGTGTTGCTTGAATGCTGCTGCTTGAAGACCTCTCCCTACTGACTGAACATGTTGGCTGATCGCCAGTAGCAAACAATGGACTGCACTCTGCTGAACTAATTAATTAATTATACCATTTCAAACATTTTGTCTGTGTTAATATGTTCTTTGAAATATGTTTTAAAATTCGATCAGATTAACGGCAAATTTTCCGACGTCAGTACATCGGCAAGAGGCAGGGGCGTAGCGGACATTTTAAAAGTGGGGGGGACAGCTGTATGAGTTCATATAATTATTAATCACCTGTTTCGAAATGGTCTCCCCCGCCCCCTCTGGTTGCTACGGCCGATATCGGCCGATTTCAGAGGCTAAAATCGGACTATAAAATCTGCAAAACAATATATCGGTCAGGCTTTAATATACATTGAGTTGATGCATAATGTCCGCTCCAGTGTATATGTGCAGTTATATATTTTATATAATTTATTTAACATAAAACTTATTTTGAATTAATTTATGCTGTCACTCAAAGTGATTTGCAGTAGCTACACTTAGGGGGAAGCTGTAAATATTGCCTAATGGCACAGTAGTTTAGAAAATATTTGTTTACATTGTTACCAGAAATTTGTTTACAATTTCAGTTCAGCTTCAGTTCATGCTTTGTGGATTTTTTCTTCAATAAGTTGAGCAGAAAAGAGTGTTTAAAGTGAAACAGGTTTTATTGTCAGTGAATCATTGACAGTGTATAAAATCAGAGTGCATTATAAAACAACATTGGTTCACTAATACAATAAAGTGAAAACAATGTGTAATATTCTTTTGGGATTTTGGTGTTGTCTCATGTATCAAGGTCGCTTTCCAGAGTGGATTAGTGTGACGATTTTTCTCTGTCCATGCTTTATAGTAATTCATACACAATAATAGAAATTGTTCCAGATCAGATTGTTTAATTTTGTCCAGCTATTTTGTAGGGTTAGGGGTTAGGTTAAAAAGGAGAAAATGACGTCAGTTGCCCTTTTTCATGTCTTGACACTTATTTGAATTACGAATAACCGGTCATAAATTCCAAATAGCAATGTTTTTAATAAAAAATAATAATTAGAATCATTTAGTGAAGTTTCACAAACTAATTTCGAGAGGAGCACGTGATATGATTGGTCGCAGCCGGTCTCTCATCAGTAATCACTAGTAAGCCAATCAGATTAATACAAACACCCTATAAGTAGCCTGTCAAAAAACTACTCTCTTATCTTCGTTTTCGAAGAAACCCCCCATCCACCCCATCTCCTCCTTTTCCTCCTTTACCAGAGGGAGCTCTAGAGAACGATCTGATCTCGTACCCCCTTATATGCTTATTTACCAGGGGGAGCTCT
>CAIGQW010056815.1:2688588-2715283 GCA_903798125.1 Danio choprae
TATGTATATATATGTATATATATATATGTATGTATATATATATATGTATGTATATATATATATGTATGTATATATATATATGTATATATATATATGTATGTATGTATATGTATGTATGTGTGTGTGTATATATACACACACACATTTAAAAACAGCAGAGAATGCATATAACGGCTGCATGATATTGGAAAAATTGAATATTGCGATATTTAGTTTTTTCTGCAATTACCTATTGCGATATAATCCTAATTTCACCAAATAACTTGAATATCTCTATTTGAAAAGAATTAATCATTTTAGATTGGGGTGATTCTGTAGGGGGTGAGTCATGCATAAAATATATATAAAAAAACAATACCAGCATAGATAAATACAATAGAGGAAAAAAATACAAATAAAACAAACAGTGTTTTACGATTTTTTTTACAGTATTCAGGTACAGTAATTGAATAAATCAATAAAAATAATCATTATTAAAGTTACAAATGGTACAATTTACTATGCCTAATTGCTTTTGTAACGGAGGCCAGGTAGCGAAGTGCTATGCAGGTAAAAAGCCTCAAAAGGTGCTCTAGCGACAGAAGCCGAACCAGTGATTCTGTGCACGGGACTCGGTTGCTCTAACAAGGAGGCTAAAGAGGCTAGCTGGGTGAATGAAGCTGGCTGGCCTTTGTTACACTTTTAAAATCCTCATGTCTCAAAAACACATGCAAATAATAAACTATATTTTAGACTCAGCATTGCATATGCTGCGATGTATCTATGTAAACCATTACATTGCGATATCGATGCTGAAACAATATATTGTGCAGCTCTTATGTAACGGGTTATCTACTATTGTCTGTCACTAATGTGCAGTTTTTCTTATACACACAGACTTGTCTTGAGCTTGAGCGCTATCTGCAGAATGAGCCGTACGTCTCTGCAGCTGATCTGAGGTCAGTGTGCGAGTCCGACGATCTGTGGAGCAAGTTTGTGCGGTGCTGTGGAACAGAAACAAACCTGTCCCCACCGGGAGCCTCCATCCCCAGACGGGATGAGATCGCATCGTCCTCCCATTCATCATTCGGCAGCTGTGAGAAGATCATCGCATCTGCTGATGTTCACACACACCCACTGGGCCACAACGCATCTGAGCAGCAGCGTGTAATTGCACACACGCTGCCCTCCTCGCCCTCACTGGTGAAAGAAGATGCAGACGATCCAAGAGGGGATGAGGTCAGAGGTCAAGGGTCACCTGAAGGACGAAGGAGAGCTCATCGATGCTACTTTAACGGTTGCAGGAAGGTTTACACAAAGAGTTCTCACCTGAAAGCACATCAGCGCACACACACCGGTAAGCAGTTTCTATGTGAGGGTGTATAATCCTACCTGTATTTTGACTTACTGTTGCCAAAACAGCTTCCTCCGCTTTGGGAAACAAAACTTCTCTCATTCAGATCAAGCTGAAAGTCACACTGATGAATATGCTGTAAAAGCATTTAAAAACACACAGACACGATCAGAATTTTGCTGAAAAACCAGTTGCACGGAGTCTGCTTCATTCCTTTATTCATCTGATTGATAGTTTTTAAGTAAGTAAAAGTTAGGGCTGCACGATTTTGGAAAAATCCAACATTGCAATGTTTTTTTTTATTCTTGCGATATGCATGTAATTTCACTAGATGACTTGAATAACTATTTGGAAAGAATTGATCATTATCATTTTAGATTCATTGGGATGTTTCTGTAGGGCAGTGTATCTGCATAAAATATAATAAAAAATACACTAGCATAGATAAATTCATTTTTAAATTCATAAATTCATCATTGAAGCATTTTATTGTATTCAGAGGAGTCACACTGTATTGTCTTGTCGGCTTTAGGAACAACAAATAATAACTTGACTTCTAGTTGATGATTTGGTATCAGAAGTGGCTTATATGAAAGGCAAAGGCCTCTACATTACGTTTATTTTACCTAAATAAAATATGATCGTGCTTGATTTTTAATGTTTTAATTAGGACAGTGAGGTCTGACTTTGCTTAGACAAAAGTGTTGTCACTAAACAGAAGTAATGTACAGTATAGAATATGAAGTCATGGTGCAGTGGGAAAAGAATTAATATTGTGTATGACTCCCATGAGCTTGGAGGACTGCATCCATACAATGACTCAAATGACTTATTAATAAAGTCCTCTGGAATGGCAAAGAAAACGTTCTTGCAGGACTCCCAGAGGTCATCAAGATCTTCAATGCCTCCTCCATCATCTTACCCCAGACATGCTCAATAATGTTCATGTCTGGTGACTGGACTGGTCAATCATGGAACACCATGACCTTCTTTGTTTTCAGAAACTTTGATGTGGAGGCTGAAGTATAAGAAGAAGCGCTATCCTGCTGAAGAATTTGCCCTCTCCTGTGGTTTGTAATGTAATGGGCAGCACAAATGTCTTGATACCTCAGGCTGTTGATGTTGCCATCCACTCTGCAGATCTCTCGCACGCCCCCATACTGAGTGTAAACCCAAACCATGATTTTTCCTTCACCAAACTTATTTCTCTGAGAATCTTAGTATTTGTGATGATTGGGATGCAGTCAACAGATGATTCATCGGAAAAATCTACCTTCTGCCACTTTTCCAAATGATCAACTAGAAGTCAAGTTATTATTTGTTGCTCTTACAACTGGGATCGACGACAAGACTTTTGTCAGGTGGTGTACGTTATTCAATAATCAAATGTGAAATAACACTGCGTAGTCTTTATATAAACAATTCAATAAAATGAATCGTCATTCATTTTTCAACGTTACAAACGGTACAATTTCTTATACCTGAATGCTTTTAAAATCCTCATAGTCACAGCTCTCAAAAAACACTTGCGAAATGATCAGTTATAATCCAGACTCAACATTGCATATTCTGCGATGTGACTATTGCGAGTAATCACATTGCGATATCGATGCGGAAGTGATATATTGTGCAGCTCTAATAAAAGTGGAATTGTAAACACGTCTACTTTTTATGTCATACATCCATCTGTTTGATGTGTTTTAAGGGATAGTTCACCCAGAAATTAATAATTGTCTGTTAATTTACTTGAGTTCATTCTATTCAAATTGTGGGGGAAATTCTTAAGTAGATAATTTGTACGTATACTGTTTTATTTATAAAATGCAAGTGAAAAGCTACCAGGACTTTAAAGTACACATGAAGTCAAAACTAACCTTATGATTTTGTTAGCTCACATTGCCAGTTTTGTGGTGAACAATTCATCTGTGCATGTCATTAAGAAATAGTTTGCTCTTGTAATCTAAAATTAATACCTGAAAATGCACTTCCTGTTTGTTTTCAGTTAAATTCTCAGATTGTCTGTCTAAGGTATTGGGCGGGGCTAACATACTTAACCACGCCCCTCCAACTGTCAGACTTGACAACAAACAGAAATGCAGAGGAGGAGGTGTCTGTTAGGTTGTAATAACGCTTCTAAAAACCCTTTTCCCCTACTTTACTACATCCAATCAGCTCACAGCAGCAGATAAAACAAGCCACGCCCACTGTTTTCTCAATTAATATTCCGTTTCTCTAGGAACTGCATCACAATACAAAAAAAAAAGCGGTCGCAGCTTTCGGTTCATGTGGACTTTAAGAATGAAAAATAATAATAATAACAAATTTAAAACTAAATTAATTCTAATTAATTAGTGCTTCAATTAATAAAATGACATGTGGGTTCTAAAAAAAATCATTAAAGTGTCGTATCTTATTATTTGTTTACACTTTTGCTCAAAGATTACTTTAGCAGCGGTTTCTCAGCCCCTTAGCTTACAGTTTGTTTGCATAAAAATAAACAAATAACCATAAATGCAAATCTATTATTTTCCATCTGCTAAACTGCCTTTTTGGACTCTTATTTAAAATGTCAACCTTTACATAGTTAAGACATCACAAAATAAGCGAATGCATGAACTGATAAAATGCATGCTTAGAATGCAGTGTAACTCGCTTCGTAAAAAATGTTCTGCCAAGCCAAAATTCATTCATGTCAATTGCAAATGTGAATTAGGTGCATTTCCATCAAGTTGTTAGAGCGGCTGACTGTAGTATTGGTAATCTAGCAACCAACAGAAAACAAGGCAAGCATAATGGACACAGCTGATCATGTTGCACTATTTTTTTCCTTTGCACAATATCTTGTACAATAATGTACTGTCTTATGTAAAAGTACTTGTATAGCCTGTCTTAGGTCATGTGGATAGTTTAAGTATGTACTGTATAGTATATGCATATAGTAATGTAATGTTCACTACATCAGAGTTTATTCTGTAAATTTATTTCCCATTATTTGCATTAACACTTTTTTTGACCAAAGCCACCTCAAGAGAGTGTAAAAACGTTTTTGCAAAGGGATTTTTTTTTTTTTTAATTGTCGTTTCCATCACTCGCTTCTCATGCAATACTTTAAACTGCGCATTAACACAGGGTGATAGAAACCCAGCTACAGTTTCAGTGCATTCGTCCACAGTATGCGTTCATTCCCATGTGGCTTTGCTGTTGCATCACTCTCGTTGTTTGAATATTTAGCAAGCAGACCTCCTCCTCTAGAAGCAAATGTTTGAAGAGTGTGTGTATGTGTACATGTGGTTTGGTGACTCCCTGCATTCTTCAAATGCTCATTCATCATGTTGCTGGAGGTGCAAAGATTAACCCTATTCCCACACTTCTCGTCTTGCTTGAAATTTAAAGAATGGTCATGACTACTATCCTGACTTTTCTAAGAATTAATAGAGTTCATTAAAAAACCTAGATTACGCCAAAGAACACCACATAGACATAGGCTTGTGGCTATAAACATGCTGTGATGTGTTGCTTGTTTTTTTTCCCTTTTTGTCCTAAATCTTGATGTCATTTGCAGTGCTTCTGAAGTTTAACAATCAATCTCTTCACATTCATAATTAATTATAATTATTATTATTCACAATAATTGATCATTTCATCCAATGATATTGCATCTACCTAGAACAATATGACTAGAAAGAGATATTACTAGAAAGAGACAGGCAATATTAGAAAAATACAATTAAATAAATGAGATTTGTAAAAAATTGTAAAAAAAAAAAAAAGTAATTATTTTTTAATTGTTTAACAAAATTTAGACAAGTTTATTTTTAATATAGTATTTAAAGCAATTGTGTTATTTTTATTGTTAAACCTATGATTTTTTTTAATTAATCAATTTATTGATTCAGTGACCCATTCATAAAGACTCTTATGAAAAAAAATTCTGATGCATTTTTACAGCAGTTTAATTCAGTGGATGTTTTCATCCTGAACATAAAAAAGGGTAGTAAATTTGAACAGTGCACAAAGGGCTAAATGTTGCTCTCAGCAGCATCAGCATGTTTACTTGCAGCTTTCAAGTAGTACTTTTTTACCCCCAAGTACAATACAAAACAGTGAGTATAGCTGTGTGTTTGTTCTCCCCCTGCAGGTGAAAAGCCATATAGGTGTTCGTGGGACGGCTGCGAGTGGCGCTTCGCTCGAAGTGATGAACTGACCAGGCACTTCAGAAAACACACTGGAGCAAAACCCTTCAAATGCAACCACTGTGACAGGTGTGTGTGATGCAGCATTTAATGGCTCGTTTCCAGTAAGTCGTACAGTAGAGTACTTAATTTCTAAGAAAGACTGCAAAAGGAACTCAATGGCATGGTGAGAAACAAAAAGTACACCACACCTACCAAGTAAGGGTACTACTGACAGGGGAATCGCAACATTGATCAGGGTTACCTGTACCGAATCATACTAAACAGGAGCGCTCAGTGGAGACAAGCCGTTAAAGGCAGATAAACACAGGATAAAGCTCTCCTGAAATGTCTTTAAATGCACAGCTTTGTTCGATGTGTGATGTAATTTCCAGCTAAACATGAAGAGTAGCTCATGCTGCTTTTTAAAAATAGTGTTTCGTATATAACAGCTTGGCCAATCAGAGGCAATGGGCTGAAATGTGTCTGATCAATCCGTCTTAGCGTTTCTTTGCTTTAAAGGTGTGCTAAGCAATATTTAAAAAATGTTTTTGACCATAGTCTCAGACCGAGTCCTAAAACACACTTTATCAACTGTTGGTGTTGTTGGATTATTGACGTGCTTGTTTTGGTGCTTTCAGATATCAGTGCACCTCTAAATTACTGCATTTAGTGTATAATTCAAATAGATGTGATATACTTTGTGGTCTTTGCCAACTTGTATGATTGGTTCATGATCGGCACTTAAAAACTTGACTTCATTCACCCCAATGGAAGTTTATCCCCTATATAGGGCACAATGGCCCATTCACATATTTGGCAACACCTCAGTGTAAACACTTGGTTAAATGTTTAAAAGATAACAGATTTCAGCTCCAACATTAGCATCTTGTATAAATGGGACACTTCAGATACAAGAGAGCATCAAAGGTTACTTTTTAAATAAGTGACAAGAGTAGTTGGATGCATGGACGAATAAAAAATTGAATGAAATACACCTTGAAATTTTGAACAGATTTGTAATTCCTTTTAAGCCAAGATTTGATCCTGTGTTTTTTTACCAGATGTCGTATTGGACAGACAAGACTAATGTTTTTTTTTTTGCTTAACATTAAAGACCCCACTTAGTGTTTGTTCTGGAAAGTTCCTCTTACCGTAACACATATTCTATTGGACTCTCCTACTTTTAATGACTGCAGAATGTTTTTGTTTTTTATAATGAAATGTATTGACTCAAAGAGATTATCAGCAAAGTATTACCAGGAAACAATAATGATTTTTTCTTATCATATATTAATGTTAAAATTGTGTCTAAGTATTTGTTTGTTTGTTTTTTTTTATTGTAGTTTTAATAATTGTTTTTGCCATGAAAATAGTCATTGTTGCTGACATGACATTAAACAAAACTATATGATGATGATGATGACGAGAGCATTTGATTGGTCAGAATATCCCTTGAGAAACAAGTATCAGGTGACATCATAAAAGTGCAAGTTTTAGTTTAAAGCTTATTAGGAGTTTCAAAATGTATGGTTTCTGTGGTGTATGGCGATGCAGGAAAGGATGATTCGGTATTAATTTAGTAACAGACCATAGCCCATTATGATGTATTGATTGTATTCTGACATCATTTGTGCAGTAGTATACTATAGTGAGGGCGACGAGATGCGTGTGTGAGTAGCATACTATGGAGAGGTAAAAATTGAGGACGCAATGCATTGTGATATTAAATTTGACCAAATCAATGATGTAATACTTGTAATCAAAAGAAAACAAACGTAATTTCACACCGCTAATGCTTATATTATCTAAATGTGAATTTTGTCAGTCTTTGAGCACACTGACTTCTAGATAACCTTAATACTGTCTTTAGTTTTGATGGGGGCTTTTCAGGGGGGCTTTTAGCTGTCTGTAAACATTATGTCCTCTTTCAGGTGTTTTTCTCGTTCTGATCATCTGGCTCTGCACATGAAGAGACACATCTGAATGATGAGCAGCGAGAGACGGGCAACCTGCTACAGCACAAAAACAAACCAAACGTGTGTGTGAGAATCCCAAACACCTGCACGGCTGTTTTTGTGTGCATTCAGTGTCTGTGTTGAGCATTTTGGACCTACTTCTTAAATGCTTTCAAGCCGAGATTTTGAAAGGGGGGGCATTTCAGTTGTAAATTCAATGCACAACGTTCTGGTGCTGAATAGAGGTTAACATGTTTCCAAAATGGAGTAAATTAATTTCAATTCATTTCTTATTAATATACAATCATCAACAGTGTGTGTGTGAGTGTGTCTGTGTGTGTAGAAATTGCACCACAATGTGTACACTGGATTTACTAGGCATAGGTGTGAGTAAAATGTTAATATATTTTTTTTTACTCTTAAAAGGTCTGATATTCCTTCCAGGTTTCAAATAAATATATTGTCATTTAATTTAGTTTGTGTTGTCTAAAAATGAATATAAACATGATGACATATCTTTTTTTTTTTTTTTTTTTTTTTGACTTACTGTCATTCATTCATTCATTTTCCGGCTTAGTCCCTTTATTAATCAGGGGTCGCCACAGCGGAATGAACTGCCAACTTATCCAGCATATGTTTTACACAGCATCCAAACACACTCATTCACACACATACACTTACCCAATTCACCTATAGCGCATGTCTTTGGACTTGTGGGGGAAACCGGAGCACCCGGAGGAAACCCACACGAACATGGGAAGAACATGCAAACTCCACACAGAAATGCCAACTGACCCGGCCGAGGCTCGAACCCGCGACCTTCTTGCAGTGAGGAGATTGTGCTACCCACTGCACCACCGTGTCACCCGACTTACTGTCATTTGTACTTGAGAGAAAATGCTCGAGGTGACATTTTTTTATTTACAATTGGAAGAAATATCATCAGTGGTTTACAGAATAAAACAAAAATGACATTTTATTGAAACGCATAACTATAAATGGCAAATCCAGGGAAACTGAGATTTTCCAAGCTTAACGCATATAATACAGCTTTGTTTTGAACACGTTTTAACACGACGCTGCATTAACAAATTGAGAATCTCTGCGTCACTGCACAGCTGGTGTGTTTGTTCAGAGCAGCTACTGTATGTGTCCCGGCAGTTTTATAAGAATATATTTGAGATTAACTAAGGTGTTTATTACATTTATCGGCTAGGTGCAGCATTTGTGCTGAAATTAGAAGCAATAAACTTTTGATTTAGCATGAATGCACTAAAGTAATCATTATCAGTATCATTCGTTCAATTTTGTCTAAGAGCCATTGGATGAAACTGGCGTTCTAATGGTCATTACTAGTGTCATAAAGATTGGATTGACTGAACGGTGTTTCTTTGAATGGTTGTAATATAAAGACAGGACACAGATTTGCTACTGTGTAGTGCGCTATATTTTTTTTGTGGTCTTGAAAAAAATGCATGAGGAAGTTTGCTGGCAGTTTTTTTTTGACATGATGTTGGCAGGAGAAGCTGATGAACTCCAGCATTTGCTGTCCAGATGTTTAAAGGCCTGCAGGTGTTACAGTGTCAACACGATATCAATGATGTTTATAGCAGACTGGAATTTTGCTTCATCTTTAAGGGGATTTGAACTCCAGTTATATCCTTTGAAACAACATTGTGTGTATTATATTTTACTAAAGAATACATTAGTTTATGTCATTTGAACTGTTTGGAAATTGAGTTGTTTTGGAGACCACTAATTTTGCCTTTTGTAACCACTGAAATGTTTTAATAAAATTAAGAGACCACTAGAAAAGTCTTGGTTGCTTTGGATTAACTGGATTTATTAGGTTGGGTTTGAGTTAAAGGTTTTGTTTTTAGAAGACTCAGATCAAATTTCTTCCATAACAATGTTTTCATTTGTTGACATTGAACGTCAGGGTCCATATGTTAATTAACCACCACCATATGTTAATTAACTCTTCTGAAGGTAAAATATTGGTATCTTGTCTAAAACATATAGATATAAATGTTTAAAAACATGACATTTGTTAATTGTTATGCACTCAAATATTCCCCAAATTGCTATTTTAAATGTGGAAGAAATGTAATTTGACATTTATAAAGTAAAACATTAATTTTATTTTACTCAAACACAGCTAAATCTAGAGAAACCGATCATCTTAAAGTGGTCTCTTACTTTTTCCATAGCTTTATATATATTAAAAGAAGATCTATATTAAGGCGAGAATATATTGTCACTTTTTAAATCTTTGTAAATACATTTTATACCACAATAAAAATGATTGATTTTTATAAAACACAGTTTTGTGTGTTGTTTATATTATTATTATTATGCAGTGCGCATAACATTACACCTCTCAGCCATACAGGCCTGGACTGCTGCTTCATGCGTCCAGAGATTAAATTGGGATCCTGTGTCAGAGAATACAATGAAGATCCACAGGAAGACTGTGTATAAACAGTAAACAAAGGCTGGTCTGGAACACTGTGTAGACAAAAATCTGATGCACTTTGTTCAATGTAACAACAAATATTCAGTACTGCGAGTTCATGGGAGTGTTTCACAGACTTTTACCTCCGCATGAACCTAAAACAGACATCCGTAAGATGAAGGAGATGCTCTACAGACCCACCCTCACACAAACACTGGGAAAGACACTTTAAACAAACTAATGGGAAAAAATCTTCCATAAGAGGAAGTATGATTCTTATATACAGTGCTCAGCATATATGAGTACACCCCATTTTGAAAATGAATATTTGTATCCATTTCTCAGTGAATATGGGTAATATATATTGGTGCATTTGAACAAAACAGATTTAATAAACAGATATATTTATTAAAATAATATTTTAGTCACAGAACATCTTTAGAAATGGAAAGATAATATTCATGCAAAATATTGAAAACAAAAATGCCAAACTACAATATTTCAACATAATTGTATATATTCTTTGTTTCTCTTGATGTTTGCTATTTTTAAAAATTGTATATAATATTTTTCCCTAACATATAAATATGGGCTACTAGTTTTTGAAGCATTAATGTAAGTTATTTTGTTAGATTAGCTCCAGGTTTGGCTTCAGTATTGACTAATCTAATGTTTATGCACAAATATAATATTGTAAAGCTTCCTATAGAAAATATTCATTTAAATGAGAGATTTGTGGGGGGTGTACTCATATATGCTGAGCACTGTACATCTACATTCTAATATATACATTCAACATTTTAATATATACATCTGCAAAAAATATCTAATACAAATAAAGTAAACAATACAAATCTGTAATGATGAAAACTAATTAATATGCACATTTCTTTCCAATCAGAATATATCATTTATTATAATATAAGCATTATTAAATAGCCTGAGATGGCACAATATAATTTATTAAATTTCAAAAAAGGTCAACATTCTATTTAATTAATTACATTTAATTAGGTAATTTATTTTCGATGTAAAAGCACAGATTTTAAGAGGAATGATCCAACTATCGAGTCACCAACTAACTAGTTTTTTATTTGTATTTTTTATAAGGAAACGGTGGCTCAGTGGTTAGCACTGTCACCTCACAGCAAGAAGGTCGCTGGTTCAAGTCCCGGCTGGACCAGTTGACATTTCTGTGTGGAGAAATGTTCTCCCGGTGTTGGCGTGGGTTTCCTGCGGGTGCTCCGGTTTCCCCCACAAGTCCAAAGACATGCGGTATAGGTGAATTGAGTAAGCTAAATTGTCCGTAGTGCATGAGTGTGAATGGTTGTGTATGGATGTTTCCCAGAGATGGGTTGCAGCTGGAAGGGCATCCGCTGCGTAAAACATATGCTGGATAAGTTGGCGGTTCAGTCCGCTGTGGCGACCCCTGATGAATAAAGGGACTAAGCCGAAGGAAAATGAAATTAAATAAGGAAAACTCCCTTCAGAGTCCAGCAATCACCTTATCATTTTAAAATGTATTACAATATTTCACCCTAATGGTTAAATACTCCCTGCATGTCCCAAAAGTAGTTTATTTTAGCATTCACTCCCTTTCTGAGTAACGTTATTTGACCTTTGGGGTTAATAAAGCGCTGTTTGCCTGTTTCTCCTGACATCTGCTGGCTAAATTCATAAACGTTTGGTAAATTAATAAAACAACTCTGCTTTTCTTTTATTCTGTGGAAAACGGCAGTTTACAGGCTCGTAGTTATACATCATTTGATCTTTTCCATTTATTCGTCAAACTTTTATTATGTACAAGCAGTGACTTTGCAGAAATCAATCAAACGCGCTCTTCTTCTCTTGCGACCAATGAGAAGCGGCGTTGTTTATACGGTGGTGGTCGCGGCAACGGCGCATGCGCGGAGTACATCATGGAGCATGGAAGGACAGAACTTCAGTTGTAAAGGAGATATGACCGCTTGCACTTAAATATGATGCGTTTTAACGTTTAAATCGGCACGGTAATCACTGTAATAATTAAAGACAGTACATTTGACCACCTAAAATGTTTCGTCAGAGTAAGACAATCATCACGAAGCTCACAAACTTGAGGTGGGTATCAAGAGAGACTTCTCTGTTAACGTAAACCTCGTTTCAGACTTGCGTGAGAGCTTATTTAGCCTGCCATTAATGTTTCGGTGGTCATTCAATTATCGTTCAAGTCATTGTTGTTAACTGTCATCATGTTTTTTAGTGTAGCTTTGGCTTGTTTTGAAATATGTGATGTAATCCTATGGGAAAGCTCAGTCATGTATTGGGGTAAAGTTGGTTTTATATTCACACATTCGGATTTTCTTCTTAACAATATAATTTCAGAAAAGTATTCTCTGCTAATTTTTAAATAGTGAAATTATATTAGCAGCCAATGCCTATTAAAGTACAATATTGTTCACAGTCAGTTAAATAGTGCTAATGTTGTTTTGAAGTCACACTCACATGAGATTTCCGACCGAATATTAGCATGGTAAACAATATAGGGAGCGTGTCACAAGTTGTCACTATTCAAAAATGAATGAATGTGCAAATATAAAACCAGCTTTACCTCAATCAGTCGTGTTTAATACTGTAGCTTATAATGAATGAGTGTTTGTAGTTTTCAGGGCTCATGGAGGTCGAGAGGTAGCTCTGCTGTAGAGAAAGCCTTGAAATACACTGTGGGACAGAAGATACATGGGTTCACTGTTAAAGAGGTAATGAAATGACTAAACAAATCATGAAAATACCTGTATTGTGTTCATCACAGAGAGAAGCAGGAGTTTAAAAACCTTTACAGTCTGATAGTTACTATAATACTAAGACAAATATATACATTAAAGGCATAGTTCACCAAAACTGAATCATCATTTACTCACCCTTTACATGTCTCAAATCTGTTTTGTTTTGTTTTTAAAGAAACTAAAAACTAACTTCACAATAAAGAAGTTATAATAAAAAAACCCGCTATGTAGTCTGCATCCATCTGTAAATAGGATATATAAATCTGTATAAATCTATAACCATTGACTTCTGTAGTATTTTTTTGTTTTGTTTTTTACTATGGAAGTCAATTGTTACTGGTTTACAACATTCTTCAAAATATCTTATTTTGTGTTTAGCAAAAAAAAAAAGTAACTTAAAGTTTTGGAACCTCTTGATGGTAATAAATAGTGAGTGAATAATTTTGTTTGATTGATGTGATATGATGGCATTCTAGAATTATACTTGGTTTAGTTTCATTGGGTCAGTTGTCTTTATATTACACTGTAGCTATCAGACTGAGAGGTGGTGTTCCTCATTCAGACCTGTACAGCACTTTTGGACATTTTGGATTCTGCTAACATTGAGTTTGGTTGTTTAGGTAACAGCAGTGCCGGATCTGTTCTTAACGGCTGTTAAACTCTCCCATGATGCCACAGGCGCTCAGTATCTGCATGCAGCCCGAGATGATTCCAACAACCTCTTCAGGTACTGTGCGAGTGTATGGGTGTGTGTATCTGTGTTGTGTGTGTATTTGTATATATTATATTTGTATATATTAGTGCTGGGCATAGATTAATCGCATTCAAAATAAAGATTTGTATTTGCATAATATGTGTGTGTACTGTGTATGTTTATTTGTTTATTATTTCTATATATATATAAATATATATATTATACACACGCACACACACTCAATAATGCATATATTTGAGAGAATTGTTATTGATATTTAGATATAAAATATACATATGTATATAATACAAATGATTATAAATACATTTAATTATCTATGTAAATATTTATGTTTTGTATAATTTTATTTTTATGTGTGTGTATTAAATATACATAATAAACATATATGATACACACACAAATATGTAAAAACAAACTATTATTTTAGATGTAATTAAATCATAATTCATCTTTGCCGAGCGCTAGTGTATATATGCGTGTATGTATGCATGTATGTATGTATGCATGCATGTATGTATGTATGTGTATATATTTATATGTTTTTGTATGTGTTTGTGTAATGGAGATATAAAAAGTAAAAATGATATGTTTAGATGTTGTTTTTTTCTGTGAAAATAATTTTAACATGTGAAATGACTTGAATGTTACTGCATCCTTACCTTATTTGGTATGCATGGATGAAAAAATTATTTTTCATATATCGAACTAAAAAAAGATATTTAATTTTTTTTATATTTTATTTTATCATCCCTTATTGAATTATGAAGTTGTTGTTATTATTATGTAATATGTTTATCTTGCCATGAAATAGTCATAAGTTGCTGATGTGGCAATAAACAAACAAATCTGATGTTCAGTTTAAACTTGAGCCGATCATCTTGATCACATCTACATTCCTAAATGCATTTAGTTCATACCATGTTATTGGTAGATTTGATTTTTGTATAAATATGCAGTTGATGTGATCAAAGAGTCAAAGTCAGCTTTATTGTCAATTCTGCCACATGTACAGACATACAGAGAATTGAAATTATGTTACTCTCAGACCCTGAGTCAATAGAAATAACAAAAACTCTACAAGAGGAATGAAAAGTGGCCAGTCAGTTTATTCTCCATTGATGTGCACATTTCTGTGTGTGTTTATATTCCATTGATGTCAACATTCCTTCGTCTGTGTGTTATTATAGTGTGCAGTTTCGTACCACGCCAATGGACAGCACTGGTGTTCCTCACATCCTGGAGCACACCGTTCTGTGTGGCTCTCAGCGTTTTCCCTGCAGAGACCCCTTCTTTAAGATGCTCAACCGCTCGCTCTCCACCTTCATGAATGCATTCACAGGTACTTCCCCAAAGTCAGTTTGTGTTTAAAGGGGAAAAAATTAAAGTTACCTCATCATTCATTCTTCCTCATGTGGTTTTAAACCTTTGTGAGTTTCTTTCATCTGTTTAAAGGGATAGTTCACACAAAAGTGTCAATTCTGTCATCATTTACTCAACTTTCACTTGTCTCAAAAATGTTGGAGTTTCTTTTTCTGTTGATCACAAAAGAAGTTACTTTTTATAAACCATTGTCAATTGTTACAGGTTTCTGACATCTTTTGTGTTCAACAAAAAAAAAGAAACTCTTAAAAGTAAATGAATACATTTTCAGTTTTGGATAAACTCTTTAGCACAAAAGAACCAATTTTGAAGAATGCTGGTTGCTGGGAGTAGGAAGTATAGCATGAAAAGCCCATTGAGTAGGAAGTATAGCATGAAAAGCCCATTGAGTAGGAAGTATAGCATGAAAAAAAAATTATTATGCAAGTCAATGAGTACTAGCTACCAGCATTTTTCAAAATAACTTCTTTTGTGTTCGACAGAAGAACCCAAGTTCGTACGTGAGCTGGAAATGCTTAAAATGCTGGAATTCTTCAAGGTTTGAAAAGTGCTTAGATTTCGGATAAAGTGCTTAAAGAATGTAATTGTGTTGCTTTCATAATAATAGGTAGTAATAAAGCTAATAATTTATAGAATATTACTAAATTATACTAGTATAATATATAGGTAGTAATGAATATGTAATAATTTCATAGGTAGTAATAATAATAATTACTAACATTCATTCATTCATTCATTCATTCATTTTCTTTTCGGCTTAGTCCATTTATTAATCTGGGGTCGCCACAGAGGAATGAACCGCCAACTTATCAAGCATATGTTTTACGCAGCGGATGCCCTTCCAGCCACAACCCATCTCTGGGAAACATCCATAAACACTCACTCGTTCATACACACACACACACACACACACACACACACACACATACACACACTATGGATAATTTTAGCTTACCCAATTCACCTGTACCGCATGTCTTTGGACTTGTGGGGGAAACTGGAGCATCCGGAGGAAACCCATGCGAATACGGGGAGAACATGCAATTGTGCTATCCACTGTGCCACCGCATCACCATAATTACTAACAATTAAAAATAATTAAAATAAAATAAAATATCTCTATATATTTCTTGCTTTTGCATAGAATGACAATGTTGGAGTCTGCGCATGTGCTTATAGCATGATCTGGCTGCTTTGTTTTGTTTGTTTATGTGACCCTATATTTAAGCAGTGGGAGAAGACACTGCATAGAGAATACCACTTCATTAGTAAATAATTCATAAAATTGAAATGAATATACATTTAAGATTTGAACACTATGCTATACTATAACAAATAGCATCTGTTATAATGTGAAGTATGTAAATATGGAATTTGCCACACGTGTAAAGTGCTTGAAAAGTTCTTGAATTTGACTTTGGAAAAGTCAGAAATCTGCGTAAGAAGCTGAAATAGGTTTTGAACAAGTGAAGGAGGAGTAAATGATGGCACAATTGTAATTTTGGGTGAACTATCTCTTTAAGTAAACATATACCTGTGTGGTTTATCTTTCTGATCATTTCAATCTTTCCTCCAGCAAGCGATTACACCATGTATCCGTTCTCCACCCAGAATGCCAAAGACTTCCAGAACCTCCTGTCGGTCTATCTGGACGCTGTCTTCTTTCCCTGTCTCAGAGAGCTGGACTTCTGGTAAAAGCTCTGAAATATACTCCAGTCTGCAGTACCACGATTAATAGTGCATGAATTTGAGAAGATGTTGTGGTTTTTTTCTAGGCAGGAGGGCTGGAGGCTGGAGCACGAGAGCCCCACTGACCCCTCCAGCCGTCTGGTGTTCAAGGGTGTGGTGTTCAATGAGATGAAGGGAGTGTTTGTAAGAACTTCTCCGTCTTCTTCTGATTTCAAGAATATATCAATAATATACATCACTTGTTCAGCAAGGATGCATTAAATAAAACAAAGTGACAGTGAAAACATGTGACCCTGGACCTCTTATGTTGCATGGGTATATTTTTTGCAATAGCCCAAAATACATTGCATGCCATAAATCATTAGAATATTAAGTAAATGTAGCATAAATGTATAAAAACATAATTTGTATGCACTTCATTTAATCATATTTAAAGGATTTTTTTCAATATTCATATTTAGATAATATATATGATACCATCAGATTTCAGATTTTCAAATCGATGCATCTTGGCCAAATATTGTCCTAATTTAAATAACCATACATTGACCGAAAGCTTATTTATTCAGATCATGTGTAAATCTCAAATTCAGAAAATGTACACTCATGACCAGGCCCAGTATTTATAAAATTACAGAAGAATATTTACCAGCATCTGTTTTTAATAGTGTTAATATATTTTAAATATATAATATATATATAAGAACTTAATTAAGTGAATTATTAAAATAAATGTAAAACAATTAACGTTGATATTGTTCAATATTATTAATGTTATTTTTTAATCTCCCAAATTACATTGCAATTTGCACTTTTGCCATAATATTTTTTAATAACAAGTGGCTTTAGGAGGCTAATCCTTTCAAAATTGTAAAATATTTATCAAAAGTAAACATTAAAAAACTGTTTTAGATGTTTTGCTTATATCTTTCTATGTATTATTTATTGCTGTTGATTTGATTGCTGTCACTGTTGTCTTTTTATTGTTAGAATTTTTCATTATTATAGAAAAGTGATCTTTATAAAAAAAAAATTGTTGGACTAACAGTCTGTAATTCTGCTCTTGCATATGTTGTGTGTCTAGTCAGATAATGAGCGACTGTACGCTCAGCACCTGCAGAATAAACTCCTGCCGGATCACACTTACTCTGTGGTGTCTGGAGGAGAACCGCTCGCCATCCCTGAGCTGACCTGGGAACAGCTCAAACACTTTCACGCCACACACTACCATCCCAGCAATGCACGGTACGCTAAACACATTAAACATGCAGACTGTCTAATGAATAGTGGTGTAACGGATCACATATCTCACCGCTTGGATCACGGATCAGACCATTTTGCGGATCAGCAAAAATGCGAGGAGACAGATGTCATTTGTCTTCCATTTATTACAAAAACATTACTGTAAGAAAACTTTTGGTTTTAACAAACATAACTTAGAAACCTGTAATTTTAAAGTTAAATATTCAGTACTGTGAAAAATGATCTTTGGTACTGTTGCTGATAATGCTAAATGTGTAAATCTAGCATTATAATCTTTGTACAACACATTATATTTATTTTTTTAGTCTAATTTTCAATAAATGATTCAGTTATTCACTCATAAAACTTCATGCTTCATTACTAGATGTGTCAATTTTGAAGGAACTATTCAGTGACATATTTTTTGATGGTGGTATTGGTTAAACAATTTGGTTAAACAATGTAATTGCTACAGCTTTCAGCAATGTCAAGTTGCAGTAAACGGTGATTTTAATCTTTACCATAAACATCAATGTTTATATCTGAACTATAAACTGTTATCCCAGTACTTGTGTTATTTGATTGTCTGTAACTTTGTAACTAACTGAAAAGTGTAAAAACTGAATCTCTCTATCCAACAAATGTTGGATTAATCTACAAGTAAAAAAAAAAAGGTGTGTTGCGAACTGTGGGATCCGTTACACCCCTACTGATGAATGTTTACTTCGAGCAGACTGTACTCATTATTGCCTGTGTTTGATGCAGTTTCTTCACGTATGGGGATTTGCCATTAGAGCAGCACCTGCAGCAGATTGAAGAAGAGGCTCTGTCCAAATTTGAGAGAACTGAACCAAACACTGCCATTCCTCCTCAGATGCTCTGGGACAAACCTGTATGTTACACAGAGCACACATGAGAAAGACCTGTGAGATTAAGGGTGTACTCACACTAGGCTATCCGAACCCTGCCCAGGCACGTTTGACCCCCATTTCCCTGTTCGTTTGACAAGTCTGAGTGCTTCGAATAGGGCCCAGGCGCAGTTCAGTCGGCCAGCTCTGGCCCGGTTGGAAGAGGTGTGCCAGAGCGCGGTTCGGTTGGGTTTTGGCGCGTTACGCTTGTAGTGTAAGTGCAAAGCGCGCCTGAGTGCGAAACTGAAGATGCGATGTCACTTTTAAGTGACTGTTTCATATGAATTTATTAATCATTCTTTACTTTTCAATGAACGCGAACTGTCATAGTTTATTAAAGATACAAACTCCTCGCTGCACCTTCAGCAAACCTCCTAATACCGGCAGCACTATGACATTCATGAACATTTATGAGGGTTAAAAAGGTGGTGCTGTTCAGCAAAAGAGTTGACTGTGTGTCACTGCATATCAAAAGACTTAAAATAAAACAAAACGATATAACTAAAGCAATCTCCATTCTACTGAGTGCTTCTCTACTGTTAAACTGAACAGTCGCATCATCGATGACATAAGCATACTCGGGCTCGGAAGGCAAAAAATGCAATGCGAGTGCGGGCAGAGGGGAGGGGGAACAATCACTCCTGGGCACGGTTCAAAACTGTGACTAGTGTGAGTACACCCTAACAAAAAAGTAGCGATGGGAGATATGAAGCTTTTCTAAAACAATTAAAAATGTTGTTCACTGTTTTGAAGTGCTTGAAATGGCACATGCTTGACAGTGTTTTCTGGTCAGAAACTTAATGCAAAAGCCAAATATATAAGTGCACATCTTTCAAACCAAGTAAATATTATTAAATTTAATCTACAAATAATTAAATACTCTTACATTTTAAGTTCTGCTTGTTTGGTTTATTACTAGGGATGGCTTGGTAAAGGAGGATATTTAGAAAGAATTAAAGGGTTCTCGCTATCAAACCTTTGAGTTTCTTAATGTTTTTTAAACACAAAAGAAGATATTTTCTAGAGACCTAAAAACTGGTAACCATTAACTTCCATTGAAAGAAAAAAAAAATACTATGGAAGTTAATGGTTAGATATTTTCCAAATTTCTTCAAAATATTTTATTTTGTGTTCATCAGAAGTCAAACAGGATTGGAACAAGTGAAGGGAGAGTAAATGATGACAAATTTGGGTGAGCTATCCCTTTAGGTAGGTAGGCATTATAGATATTATACTTACCTAGGGAATACTTTATTACTTAAATGATTTTTTTTTTGTCTGTTACGATTTAATAAGGTGTCTAGGGAGAGAAAACGTAACATTTAGAAAATTATGTTATAACGGAACAAAATATACAAGGACAAACAATCTTAACGTTCAATTAGTTTTTTCCTCTATAAGGGAATATGATGAAGCCAACAAAAGAGTATGTATGAGCTTTGTACAGTGCATTTGAAAAGAAAATGGAAAAAATCACAGAAATATAGCCAAACCAAAAGCTACTGGGGGAAAAAGGAATTAGAGTGGCGGCAAAGCAAAGAACTAAACAAAATCAACAGCCACATAAACTAGAACACAAGATCCCCTCTAAACTTACTAAGGAAAATAAAAATGTGAAAAAGTAATCGAAATCTCCAGCGTAGTCGACGCCAATAAAGTACACTGCCTAAAATAATGAACAAAAATACAAAAAGCGGCGCTCACCCACTTACCTAATGTTTCTGAACACTTCAAATTGCTACGGGCAAAATGTATGTCGCCCAACCTGTTAACCTTTTCCCTTTTCCCCAAAAAGGAATGATAACCTTTTAAGCCATATTGGATCTACAGATGTTTGGTTTAGTTCAGAGACAATAAGGAACAAATCATAATACAAAAATAACAAAAGCGAGCATACACAACACAAACCCACAAACACAGCACTTAACAAACAAGGCGTGCTGGTCAAATTTAAAATCCGCGTAACGAAGCCTGATTGGTCCACAAGGAAACGCCCTAATGAGGAGTGACAGGCTCGGGATCCAATCAATAATACAAAAAAATAGAGGAACAAAAGGTGATAGGGCGAGAGCAAGAGCGAATGACAGAAAGCAAGAGAGGGAGAGAGAGAGCGACAGAGAGGGAGATACCGACAAAATCCCACTCCCACGGACCGTAACAGTGTCTAATTGTACTTTACATGTATGTATCAGAATTCATTAAATTGATACAAAAATGATAAAACTGACCAGACACCAGAGAGATGTTTAAAACCATTAGACGCTTATCAAATCAGTGCTCTGTGCTGTGATGACAAGCTCTCAGAATATATAAATGTTTTCAAAAGCAAGGTTTTGACTTGACAAGTGTAAACCAGCTGTGAACTGCTGATCAAAATGTTATTTAAATATAAATGTTCAAGTTTGATGTGACAAATGTTCATTTGCTGAAATCATTCAACATCATGTGACTGGGGGAAGTTTAAAATGTGCTCTAACCCATTCATCTGAAAGATTCATGAGACAAAACAAATGATTAGTAAAATTCTGATTTTTTATAAAGCTTTGATTGTTTCTGATATTGTCTGACTTGGCAAGCTCCAAACAACTAAATTGAAATGAAGGTTTTAAAAATGTTTTCTAAAAGCAAAAGGTTCAGAAACAGCATGACATTACAAACCCTGGTTTGCTGAAGTCATGTGACTGAGCTCTGAATTACTGAATTAAAACAAACTGTTAAAAAAAATGTCAAGGCATTGACAATCAACGTGACTTGTTTAAGTTGTTAGTTTAAACGAACTCCAATCCACTGTTGTGCCTATTTTCTTTACGGAGGCTCTCTCCATGGTAAAGAAGACAAAGTCTTACCCAGGATGTCTTTTAAAGTTTTATTCTTTGCAAAGAAGGTCAGACAGTCATACAGTAACACAGGTTCCTGCAGAGTGCGACACTCAAAGAAGAGTGTGTTCCCTTTTTATCTAGTTTCTTCCCTCTAAAGCCCACAAGGCCATCAGTGACATAGCGAATGAATCACATCACAGTTATCTTAACGCTCATAATTCACTTTTAGTCATCTATATTTCAATCTCATCTCTCACCTGACTATACAGGTCATAGGTCACCATACATTACAATCTTGTTTTATGATAAACAGGCGGCAAAGTTGTCACGTATAGCTTAACTGTGTAAAGTAGACATAGAAAAAGAAAATAAGAACAGACCTTATAATGCCTATAAAGGTATATAAATGAATTTCCATAACACCACTGATTTTAAAAGATTTGTGTATGTTTTAAATCTTTATTCATTTTGAAAGCAATCATCACTATAGAGAATGCAACACGATCAGTTAAATGCACTATACAAACTGCTTTGTGAGGTTTGTCCTTTTGTGTTTTTCTTCAGAGAATGGATCATGTGAGCTGCAGGCCTGACGCTCTTGCTCCAGACCCTATGAAGCAGAACACACTCTGCATGAGCTTTCTGCTGGGAGAGTGAGTGCACTGCTTTTACACATTTCTTTGGTCATTTTATGATTTTTAATCTGACATTTAACTGTCTCATCTGTGTGTGTTTCAGCATCACAGACACGTTTGAGGCGTTTACACTGAGCCTCCTCTCCTCTCTCATGATGTCTGGCCCGAACTCTCCTTTCTACAAAGCCCTGATTGAGCCCAAGATCGGCTCAGACTTCTCCTCTTCTGCAGGGTCTGTTGATTTTAAGATTACAAAGTCAATTCAAGTTTAAATAATTCTGTTGTGCGATTATACTGTCACAGAAGGCATTTTAAAACCAATTTATGCCACTGATTATACAACATATAATGATTATAAAACAGGACAATCATGCATATAGGCTTAAACGCTTTCAGTGGACAAAATAACTTCAATTTTTATTCTCAAGGTTATTTCGATTCTCTAATTCGATGTTATAAAAACATTTACATTCTACATCACAGGCGTCACTGTAAAATGGCTTTAATATTATTTGTTAATGTGTTACTTAATGGATGTGGACTGCAGCTTTAAAACAGCGCTCACTTGGGCAACCTCTTCTAAAACATCAGTAGTTTTCAGGACAATTCACCTTTTCTTCACCTGTCAGTAAGCATTGTTTCTTAAGGAGTTTCCTGAGCTCACTGACACCTCCAACAGAATATATATGATGACACTATCAGCTAATGTGCAAACACGAAGAACGATGTATATCGCATCAGCAATTCTTTGAGGTCATGTCCAGTTATTGTGTGATAAGTTAATTAATAGATTTTTGCAACAGGCATAAGTCAATGTATTGATTGTTATTATTGACTGGTTACTCCTTAGGCATTATTTGCAATATAAATGATTTTTTTAGTCATAACAGTTCAAAAGTCTTGTAATAACCCCCGTTAACACCCCTATAAAGGGCAGGGTTCTTACAGGTGCTGGAAGTCCTTGAAAATTTTAATCTACTGTTTCAAGGTTGGAAATGTAGTTCTGTTGCTTTCATAATAATGTATCTTGCTAAATATGTAATAATAATAAACTGTTTTGTGTAAAAATAATCTTTCATTTCAAATAAATCGTTTTGCTTTTGCATAAAATTAAAACTCTGGAGTGCAAGTGCCTGTAGAGTGACCTGCCTGTCTTTTTGAAAAATCTGTGTTTGCTTTGCTTAAAGCTTGGGAGAAGGCAAAATGTATGGAGATTGGAATTTCACGATTGAACAATACATGAAATTAAAACAAATATAAATTTAAGATGAAAGCTTTTACTTTTAACATGCGAGTAAATGACATTTAACCGAGTAAATGGCAGTAATTCAATGATGAGCTTGGGGCAACCATGGCATCAAAAAGTTCCCTTAGAATACTATAAAAAATAACATCTGATGTATGATGAAGTTTTTATATGTGTCTAAATATGTAATTTGTCACATTTGTAAAGGGCTGTAAAAATGTTAAAATGCTCCTGGAAAGTGCTTAAATTTGGCTTTGGAAAAGGTTTAAGAACCCTGAAAGTGTTAAGCATGTTTACATTATATTAATGAACAAACTAGGCAGCCCTAAGTTGCCAAAAATAGTAAATAAAAGAAGTAAGTTGTAAAATGATTTATAAGTGTGATTTATCCAGGTTTGACGGCAGCACTAGACAGGCGTCTTTCACCATCGGCCTTCAAGGCATGGCGGAGGACGACACTGAGATGGTCAAACACATCATTGCCCAAACCATTGATGACATCATCGTGTGAGTGCAGATTGGCTGACTTTAGTCTTCTGTTTTGGCATCTGCTTGTGAGTAAAAGTGCCTCGTCTAAATGAATGAATGTAAATGAATTGTTTCAGATCTGGTTTTGAAGAGGAGCAGATTGAAGCTCTGCTGCATAAAATCGAGATTCAGATGAAACATCAGTCCACCAGCTTTGGCCTAGCTCTCGCTTCAGTGAGTAAACACTCAAACACGATCGTAAATTTGCAATTAATCATCATCATCATAATCATAAGCAGTTCAAAACAAGTTTTCTGGTTAAACATTAAGCACTAGTGTGATTAAAAAGTACATTTTCCATGTTTCGTTGATCCAAAATGTTATCCACAAATAATCTTTTTCACCCTTATGATGAACTATAATTAAAAAAGTTAAATTAAAGCTAAAAAGTAATATTTAAAAAAGAAATAAATGTAATTTTTGAAAGTATGTTTATTTTTTAAACATTTATGAACATTTTTCATAAATAGTTTTCTTAAGATTTTACTATTTGATATAACATTTAAAAAGTTCACACTAACTATATATCTAATAAAAACATTTAATTTATCTGTCTGTCAGTATATTGCCTCCCTCTGGAATCATGATGGTGATCCAGTGCAGCTGCTGAAGATCAGTGAAAGTGTGTCCAGATTCCGGCAGTGTTTGAAGGAAAACCCTCGCTACCTTCAGGAGAAAGTGCAGCACTACTTTAAGGTAAGATCCGTTCATGTAATTGAAAATATTATTTTAACCTACTGCAGGGAAACTTTAAGCATGTTTAAATGATGTAATTAAACAGCCCTAAGTTACCCAGCTAAGTTAGGCAGCCCCAAGTTACCAAAAAATTATAAATAAAAGAAATAAGCTAAAAAACTTCCAAAGCTTCTTCAATATCTCCATTTTTCACAAAGTTCAACAACACCTCCCAGATATCACAAAATTCAGAGGATTTTTTTCTTATTACATATGTGAGCTTTTCAAGAGCCAAACGTGTTATTAGGTTTCTCAACCAAAGTCCAACGGAGGGGGGATTAACATTTTTCCAACACAATGCAACACAACGTCTCGCTTGTATTAAACATAAATCAATCAGTTTTCTTTCTTTAGTACACACACAGCTGTCTTCATACATAATTCAGGACATAAAGGAATTGGAATGGAAATAAATTGAGAAATATATTGTATGTAAAATGTTTGTACCTCCTCGCTCTCCTACACACAATGAAAAATGTGCCTTGTGTCTTATTGCTTTTAAAAGCCGCTCCCTTTCCAACTGTAGCTCCAGTTCCCTTATTCTCAGCCTTTTTGCCACGCTCTCTTCCTGTTTAATTTGTAAATCCAATTCCTTTGATTTTAATACCAACAGCGGGTCCGAATTGGGTAACTTACCCGGTGGTGCAAATATTGGTGACCTGAAAGGCAGAGACAAAAGTGGCGTAGACGAGAGCTTCTTGTCGGCCTTCGATGGCGTAGTAGCTTCCATCTCTACGCCACCTACCTCCGACGGATCAGACAGTATTCGTTGCGAAACCAATTCTTTATAAAGCTTTTCATTCTTTTTTTGAAGCCTTATGTGGCACCACAATTTTAAAGAATTCTGCTATTCTAAACAGCATTCCTTTTCCTTACGGCAGCGATCAAACTGTTCCGTGCTTGGAGACCATAATTCAAAATCTATATTACCACTTTCCTACCACACCAAAAAGAAAGCAGCCAAACAAAGAATAGATTGAACTGACTTGCCCTCTGCGCGTCCACAAGAAAGGTTCCAGAACCAGGAAGTTGTTTTCGATGTACACACCTTAAATGTTACCCACTTTATGTTATTGATAAAAAATTGTAAAAAAAGGGGATAACAACAACAAGAAAACCAAATTTACACACACAACTCAGGAATACACAATCCACAACAAATATCGCTTATAATTATAGTTTTCAACAGCAACTCTAAACAACACTCCATCCAACTCCCTCTCCGCTCTCCACGACCGTTCAACTTTTTAAAAAAGGCCCTCGTCACTCCAGTCAATCCCCGGTGACGTCGCCGACCTAAATAGGGCGGGACCTGTGACGAGGGAAAGAGTGGGAGAAAGAGAGAGAGAGCACACGGAGGAACAGAGATACACACACAGACTTGCGAACGCAACACAAAGATCCGGATATTAGGCTTGAGTTATGATCACAATTTTTTATGCATGTTTTGATTGCTTGTTGAGAAAGTAGCACAGGTCATGTTGAGTCACTTAATGCCTTCCTCATTTGTAAGTGACTAAAAATGTTCAACTTTAAAAGAAAAATAGAAAAAAAGAGTTTGCTAAAAGACAATTGAATTGATTTGTGCATTCAGAATAACAATCATCGACTGACGCTTTCCATGAGCCCCGATGAGAGATTCTTGGAGAAACAGGCTGAAGCTGAAGAACAGAAACTACAACAGAAAATACAGATCCTCAGCACTGAAGACCGCAAGGACATCTATGAGAAAGGTACAGTCATGAGGACAGAAACCACAGCAATGGTTGAAGAGTGTGTTTAACTGTGGTGTTGTTTCAGGTTTGCAGCTGTTGGCCGTTCAGAGCACAACTCAAGACGTTTCATGTCTGCCTGCATTAAAAGTGTCCGACATCGAGCCCATCATTCCCTGCACACCTGTACAGCTCGGAGCCACAGGTGAAAAGCAAAGTTGATATACAAATATTGGGGCTGTTGATTTAATACATTCAAAGCATTAGATAATTTTTATTAGATTTAACACTTTTGGTTCGATATTTATGGCCACCTACACGCGCACACACACACACACACACACACACACACACACACACACACACACACACACACACACACACACACACACACACATTCATA
>CAIGQW010056815.1:2744794-2767861 GCA_903798125.1 Danio choprae
CCATTAATGCTGTGACCTGACAAGTTGAATCAAGCATCTGCTCCCCTGAGGTTATGTCCAGCCTAACCCATAGTGATGGCAGAGCTGCTGCCTAGAAATCGTTGCTAGGAGACATAGTGTCATCCAGGGGCGTTTCTATAACCTTTCATCTGTACTGGGGCAAAGGCACATCTCAAAAAAAAAGAGAAAAAGAGTGTGTATCCAGTGTGCGAATTATACATTGACGACTGGGGGGTGGGGAGGTTTGGGGGGACACTTGGTCAATTTATTTACAGTAGTAGTTTGGTAGTACATGCTTCAGTGAATCAAATTTATGAATGTATTTAAATTACATCTAATTTATTAATAAAATGTATATGTTTTCAGTGTTTTGAGGGGTATTTAGTGACTATTTTAGAGGTTACTGTAGGTCAAACTATACAAATTGTGTGCCAAGTTTTTCTTTTTTAGGCTACATGCAGATATAAACTCCTATTTTACAAGACCCGTGTTTTGTGAATACTTAAGATGTCTTTCTGTGCTCTAGAACTGCCAGTTTCAGACTGTTGAATCATATTTTTCCTAGCATTGATTGGTGCATTGTGCATTCACAATGGTATAAACTGTTATAGGGGGATCAAATGTATATTTACATTATACATTTTTTATTATTAATATTTAAGATATAGATCAGAGAAAGCTATTTCTTACTATTAAAGGGCTGACATCTTGTTTTGATGTCCTTCAGGGAGGATCAAGCGTTAATTGGGGGGTCAATCCTCCCAAACCCCCCTATAATTCGCACACCCTGTGTGTTTCCCTTATACACAAATACATTTTAAAATCCCTCTGGAAAAAATATGTGGGAAAAAAAACTCTGGAAAATGATTATAATCTATTAAAGGTTATAAACATGCAATTGCAAGCTAATATCATGCCTAATAAATTCCTTTTTCTCTGAATTGCGATTTTGTATCTTGTAGTTTTGGGTTATAAACTTACAATTTACAATCTCACAGTCATGAAAAACAAAAACATATTACATTTTAAGATATAAATCTAAAATTGGAAGATAAACTTTTCTTGTGGTAACAAAGTTATACTTCTCAAATCTCAGAATTCTGAGCCAAACCATTTTAGTGAACAATTTTTCTGCAAATAGTGAACCTTATCGTAATCTCTCTTCACCAATCAGGTCAATAAAATGATTAATTATTATTATTATTATTGCTATATGGTTCAATAAGAACATTAAACTTCACTGGAACAGCACTGCACAAAACATAGGCACGCTTTACAATGGAAAAAGATTCTTCAGATTTAAACACTAAGAAATAAAACTGTTCATTGAAATGTTCTTTGAAGCCCAAAACGCGTCACTGTAAATCAGTGGTATTTCAGTGGGCCTTGAGTCCATTTAGAGGCAGAAACAAATTAAAAAGGTAAAAAAGAGAAAAGAACAAAAGTCTAGAAACATTCTTTTTGTAACGTAGAGGCAACCCTCTATTTACGTAAAGAAAACTTTCCTGGCCCCAACGCAAAACTTTCTGGGAGCCAAAAAATGTTAGCTGGGTTATTATTTATTGTCTAGTTGGCCCAGAAAGGTTTGAAGTATAGCCTGTTCAAGGGTAAACAAACAGTTATGATGATAATGATGATACAGACTTGGGCGTAACGGTAAAGAAGGTCGCTGGTTCGAGCCTCGGCTGGGTCAGTTGGCATTTCTGTGAGGAGTTTGCATGTTCTCCCCGTGTTGGCGTGGGTTTCCTCCGGGTGCTCCGGTTTCCCCCACAGTCCATAGACATGAGCTATATAATATATAATAAAAGCTATATAATTGGGAAGGCTAAATTGGCCGTAGTGTATGTGTGTGAATGGGTATGCATGGATGTTTCCCAGTGACGGGTTGCAGCTGGAAGGGCATCTGCTGCATAAAACATATGCTAGATAAGTTGGTGGTTCATTCCGCTGTGGCGACCCCAGATTAATAAAAGCGAAAAGAAAATGAATGAATGAATGAATGATACAGAGTTGACAGTTTTAACTTGAGATAATTCATACTGCAAAACTGAGCAGAAAAGAAGACCTTGTGATATATTTTAAGACAAGAGAGATGAAAAGTCAAAACACAAGATATTTATATACTTTATTAGAGGATTTTGGTTTCATATTTTGAGAACTTCAACTCACTGCTGATTTTTGTTTTTATTTATCATTTATTATGTTTTTGTATTTATTTAATTATATAATTTTGTATTGTTATTATTATTAATGTGGATGGAAAGATTGTGAATGTAAACTGATTGTTATTTCAGTCTTTTGTGTAATTGTAAAAGTATTAATGCCTGTCTGTTATTGTACAAGCATTGTTAGTTAAAAAAAACCGTAGCAGAAAAAGACCGGCGGGAAGAGTCGCTTTTAAAAAGAGCATACGTGCAATGAACGGAAATGATCATCCCGTGGCTTGTAACCGCTCAAGCTCGGGATGCCGTCGGGTTTTTCCACGTGATCGCTGCATCATGGGAGTCTCTCTAATACTTGCCTGCCATCACGTAGACCCGCGCACGCATTCTTCAGCATGACAAACATTCATCACGACACATAGCAAAGCTTAACAAGAGAGATGCGTACAAAGATGCGCAGACGACAGGTGAGGAAAATGAATGAAAACTCCTTTCGATAATTCATGTCTTCTCTTAAATTAATGCGTAAAATGACCATAGCGTAAATGCCGCGTCATGTGCTAATTGCATAAATATTTAATTACATTTGTTCTGAAAGTCGCACTCGCGTTGTCATGACGATAGAGATGGAACTTTCATTTTCACTCAGTTATCAATAAACCGACTTACCTATTTCATGACTTGTGTGTCAGTTTAACTAATTCATAAACCTCATATTTAATCCATTTTGTAACTAGAATGTATGTCCGAGTTGCTACAAAACTGTCATTTGAGCCTCAGTTTTAAAAGCCCGGAACTGCCTCGCCTTCTCTTCTATCATCTGTTGCACAGGTTTCGCTTTAGATATGATAGATGCAAACAGGTGAATCTGCCAAACAAGTATCCTTGACCTGCTATAATCGCTTTGTTGATGTTTGTAAAAGAAAAAATAATGATAATTTACCTTGAGCATCTCCTCCGCTCGTCAGGACGCCGATGCACTTCCCCGCTCCAGAGAGATTCTCGATGTATTTCTTAGTGTCCGGCATTATTGCACAGATGACTCTGCAAGCGGTGTGAAAGCCTGCGTAAAGTAAGAGCAATCCAAAGCAAGCTGGAGAGGATAAACGGCTCCTCCGATCAACTTCTGCTCCGGTGTCTCCGGTGCTGTGTCCGGTAGGCTCCCGTCCTCCGCCCCACACTGGATTGACAGCAGCGTCAGGCAATAGTGCCGCGGATCACGTCTCATCTGGACAAATTTAGACCAATTGCCTTGCGATGTCGGGATTAAACAAGTGACAAGGAAGTCCTACTTTGCTTTCATCAAGTTAAGAGCGATTATAATATGATTTGCATATTATAGATCCAGCCCACTCTAAATATGACACTGCTACAGGATGATGCGTCTGCCACAGATTCAGTTGGGAATTTATTAAGGAAGTAGTTTGTTTGTAGTCAACCAAATCAAAGACAGAATGGACTAGTAATTCTATCTATCTAAACCTACATGGCAACCTTAATCCTATGTACAAAAGGTGGAGGCTGTGAGCATGTGTCACCACAGTGTGATTCATCCTGAAGACACTCACACACCGAATTTGAATACGAGCTTGATATTTCAGTGTGTGTTTGGAAGAGAGAAAGAGAGAGAGAATTTTTCCTTGTCAAGAGACAGACTAACAGGTTTTTGAAGACTTAGGGCAAGAAAACAGTTACCACATCACGCTGACAGTTACATACTTTATAAAAATTTACATGTTACTCAATATTTTATTGTTGGTTTTTTTCTCTTCTTTCTAGTCTATTTTTTATATAGGGATAAGTTAAGGCATTCTGGAAGATGCTTGATTTGATGGAATGAGCCACTATCTGAAACTTTTTTTATTCTCTTTTATACATTGCCACAGCCATATCACCCTGCAGCACAAGACCAGTAACTCACTGAAGCTAAGCAGGGCTGAGCCTGTTCAGTAGCTGGATAGGACACCACATGGGAAAATTAGGTTGCTGTTGGAAGTGGTGTTAGTGAGGCCAGCAGGTGGTGCTCATCCTGCGGTCTGTGTGAGTCCTAATGCCCCAGTAAAGTGAAGTGGACACTATACTGTCAGTGAGGGCCGTCTTTCAGATGAGATGTTAAATCGAGGTACTGACTTCCTGTGGTCATTAAAAATCCCATGGCACTTCTCCTAAATAGTAGGGGTGTAACCCCGGTGTCCTGGCTAAATTTCCACCATCAGCCCTTAGCCATCATGGCCTCCCAATCATCCCCATCCACCGAATTGGCTGTATCACTGTCTCTCCACTCCACCAATAGCTGGTGTGTGGTGAACGCACTCTCGCCATTGTCCTGTGGCTGCCATCGCATCATCCAAGTGGATGCTGCACACTGGTGGTGGTGTGGAGAGATCCTCCCCCCTCATGATTGTGAAGCGCTTTAGGTGTATGGTGATTGTGAAGCACTTTAGGTGTATGGCCATACATGATAAATGCACTATATAAATACACATTACATTACATTACATCTTTGTTAAAGGGGACCTATTATGCAAAAATCACCTTTATAAGGAGTTTAAACACAGTTGTGTGGCAACAGTCTGTGAATATAACCAGCTTCTATTGGTAAAAATGTATTAATTACATTTATTATAATAACACTTGATAAAAAAAAGTCTGCAGAAACACTTTGATTGATATTCTCCCCTTGTATCATCAGAGGGGAAAGCCCCGCCTATTAGTGACAATTTCTTCCTCATTAGCAAAGGACATTAGTCTTGTTTTTTAATCTGTCACTATGCTGACCAATAGGTATGTGTAGCTCAGTCCTCTTTTGAAAAGATCTTATTTAAATTTAAAGCAACAGTCACTAAAATAATAATACAATTAGGATCAAAGCCTAAAAGGGACAGTTTCAATTAGTTATTTGTGGGGTATTTTGAGCTGAAATGTCACATACACACTCTAGGGAGACACACCACCTCTAGGGTGATATCAGACTTAGAGAGATCAGAGACTTATTTTAGATCTTGTAAAAAGGGCCATAACAGGTCTCCTTTAAGCTGCTTTCGCAATATACAGTACATTGTAAAAGCACTATATAAATAATCATGAACTGAATTGCATTGCATTTAAAAAAGATTGCGCATCAGTGGCATTTCAACATGAGGTTTTGCAGGAAACAGGTTAAGTAACTATTTTATTACTCAACTTTTACAACCATTTAATCATAAGCAGGAAGCATGTAACTTTAGAGTTGCATACAAACATTAAAAATAAATTCTGACCATTTAAATTATTATTATAATATTGCTTTATAACGATATCAGGATCAAATAAACATATTTAGTGGCTTTATGAATTTATAGTTTCACTGTTACATCAGTGCAATGCACTATGAGTTTCAATTAAAATACAAAAAGTCTATAAAAATTGAATGTAAAGAGGCTGTAGAAAGTAGAAGAAAGAAATTCAAACTGGATTGGAACAAGTGGGGGATGAGTAAATGATCACACAATTTTCATTTCTTCCTTTAAAAATGCATTTCTTTAAAAACCTATATTTAACATTCAGAAGCACCAGTGACCTCACACACACAGACACAATCTCACAAAAAGTATGTTGTGGCATTAAACCACATCACTAATGTATCTTGTTCACGAATGTCTCTTGTTCAAATTATGGAATACACTTCCTTTTAATATCCAAAACACACCAAATTTGGATAACTGTGTCAGTGTTCGTCCGCGTCATTTGTTATTGTCACGTGCTTTCTGTGTCTTTCTCCCGCCACCGTCAATGTCAATCTGTTCCACCTGTGTTCATCCCTTGTGTCTCTTTAGCATAATCAATCCCTCTTCTATTTATACCCTTTCGTCTGTGTCCATTGTGGTCCGGTATTCTGATTCGTGTGGTTCATCTGTTCCTGTGTCGTCCTGTCTTCCCGCATCCAGTATCTGTTCCCCGTAAGTGTTCAATAAATCCGTTTTGTAATGTCCTTCGTTCTCAGTCTCGTTGTGTCACCATCTGCCAACCAGGCGTTACAAACTGCAAATAGTAATAGACATATTTATTTAAGCTTGCTTTTAATTGAAGGGATATTATACTATTTTGTACAGGTTTTGTTTAATTTTTACAGTATGCGCTTTGAGTTTAAGAAAAAAGCATTACAAATGGTGTTTCTAAATGTTAAGTATAGGTTTTTAAAGGGATAGTTCACCCAAAAATTAAACTTCTGTGATCATTTACTCATCCCACTTGTTCCAAACCGGTTTGAGTTCCGTTCTTCTACTTTCTTCTGAACACAAAAAAAGATATTTTGTAAGATGTTGGAAACCAGATACCATTCACCTGCATAGTATTTGTTTTTCCTACTATGGATGTCAGTGGTTACAGGTTTCTTTCTTCAAAAAGAAGGTTTTTTGTGCTTAGCAGAAGAAAGAGACTCAAAAAGAAATTTGAGAGAGTAAATAGTGAGCAAACGTAATTTTTTGGGTCCACTTCGCAAGGCACTTATGGTCAATTAAAACAAACTCTGAAGCAGTAAGAGAAACATTCAAAATGTGCAGAGCAGGGGGTTTTTAACTACTTAAAAAAAAAAAAAAAAAAAAGCATGTTTTGATAGACTAACATTGCATGCCTAAAATTAGAAACTAGGGGCCTCAGTGACCTTGAACTACATGCGTTCAGGAATCCTGATGTTCAGCGTCCTTTGACAGTCTCTGGCCCCACGACCTGGTGCTGTTTTAGAGGCCTCGACAGTCTGAGCCCTCTGTCCCAGTCCATTAGTCAGTCTAGTCATAAAGCATACAAGAGAATAGGGCATTAAGGGTGAGAGTGTGTCTATGTTTTTGTCCTTATCTGGCCTACCTCTCTGCCTAAGGGCAGGATGTCTATCTAAAACACAGGCCTGAGCAGCACACAATGAACTGAGATAAAGGAGAGCAAGTGCAACATGATGTGTGTGACAGTCGCTATAGGTCAGGGCAGTGGTAAGTATTGCACATGGTCTGACCACTTCTCACAAACACTCAAAAAATAATTACGTTTGCTGTTTGTTCAAACTACTCATTTAAAATGAGCTGAAACAGCACACTTCTTGAGTTTTTTGGGGGAGACAACTTAATTGTTTTATGTTCAATCCACTTAAATTTGTAAAAGCTATTATTCTTTCAGGCTTAGTCCCTTTATTAATCTGGGGTCGCCACAGCAGAATGAACCGCCAACTTATCCAGCATATGTTTTACACAGCAGATGCCCTTCCAGCTGTAACCCATCACTGGGAACATCCACACACTCTCATTCACACACATACACTACAGACAATTTAGCTTATCCAATTCACCTGTATCGCATGTCTTTGGACTTGTGGGGGAAACCGGAGCACCCGGTAGAAACCCACGCCAACACGCAAACTCCACAGAGAAATGCCAACTGACCCAGCCGAGGCTCGAACCAGCGACCTTCTTGCTGTGAGGCAAACGTGCTACCCACTGCGCCACCGTGAGGCCCCGTAAAAACTATTAAGTGAACTTAATTCCTTCATGTTGCCCCAACACAAATATGGAACCCTGCATTTTTTACAGTGTACAATCATTAGATTTTAATTTAACATTATCAAATAATAACTCTAACCCCTTTAAAGCCATCATACACATTTCACAAACTTGGTGGATTTAACAAGCTGCTAACAATATTAGCATAATCTGTAAATTTAGCATTAATCATGTCTAAAACGATACGTATCCTTTACACTTTTAGGATAGGTAGAAGGATCTTCAGATTGTTATTTATTACGAAAACAAAACTTAAACCAACAACTGGTCATAAATCAATTCAAGGTTAGCTCTCTTCCATAATAATATTTGACCTATACTACTATTTACATGGGTTTAATGAGTGAGCTATTCACTTTCTCATTAGATTTATTCACAATTATAAGATTTTTTTCAATGAATTAACATATATTATTATATGTTAGGTCTTAGAATTCAGTAATACCAATTCAAGGCATTTGCTAGCTGGTATTTGATGCAGAAACTGGCCTCTGGTGTTCTTTATGACCATTTACGGTTGTAATGCACCGCTTTCTCAACTGGGCCATGGCTTTTTTTATGCCTTAGGATTGTTGTATAATGCTTCACACACAGGTTAAATATTTCACTTCATCCATTATCAGGGGGAAAAAACAAAATGTTTCAAGCGGAACCTTTCTTTCCATGTTCTGTTTTATATTGTTACAGCAGTTTTGTGCACAAACTATTCCAAATGTTTTATGTGTGGGGTTGGTTATAACGTTACTTATATAGTTATCACCAAAAACAGCTTCAAAAATAATATTTACTCGTTTTAAAAAAGCTATCTTGGCCAGTACGGGGATCGAACCCGCGACCTTGGCGTTATTAGCACCACGCTCTAACCAACTGAGCTAACCGGCCACTATCACCAGTATGTATGGTAACTCATTAAAGGGACAAATCGTCGACAAATTCAACTTCTGTACTCATTTATGCACTCTTTACTTGTTTCAAACCTTTTTCATTTTCGTCTCGTGAACACAAAAGAAGGTATTTAGAAGAAAGCTAAAACCTGTAACCATTGACTTTCATAGTATTTATTTTTTCCTACCATGAAGGCCATTGGTTACAGGTTTTCAGCTATTTTCAAAATATATTGCTTTAATATTTAATAGAATATATATTTGAGTTCACCAGAAGGAACTCGCAAAGGTTTATAAACACGTAAGGGTGAGTAAAGATTGAAATTTTCATTTTGGGGTGAACTATACCTTTAACGGTGACAGTTAGCGGTTCGAGCTAGCACGATGGTTCGATGTGAAATGCAATTATCGCGTGTTTTTGGCTGTAATTAAGAGTAAAATTAAAACACAAAAACTAACCGAACTACTGTACATGTACTGTACATATTCCTGTGGCAAGACTAGTATTACTACTGACCTCGTGGCGCAACGGTAGCGCGTCTGACTCCAGATCAGAAGGTTGCGTGTTCAAATCACGTCGGGGTCAATTGCTTTTGAATCTACGTTGTTGCTGTTCTTTTACCAGCAAACAAGAGAGCAATTTAAGGAACAGTATCTGCAATATAAACAAATAAATCATTCAGAAAATAACTTTGCTGGAACATTAAAGCCAACTATGTATATTTAAAGTTCATTAAAAGATTCACTACAAAATGAATTCCTAACCGTGACAATAAATTGCAATTGTTTTCATAATGTTCATTTACAATAACATACTACTCTAAAACAGATAAGAATTCACATTTTAAATGTATTTTCTCTCACACACAACATCTGGCCCAACACAACATCCGGCCCAACTTCTCTGCAAGAGAAAACGTACGTTGAAAACTGGCCCGAGTGTATTTTGCTATCTGGGGTGTTAAGTTTACATACAGATTCACTGATAGTTTGCTAAAGTAATTATAAATCGATTAACAACCAATACCATACCAAAAACCGCACATTTAATAAAAAAATAAATAAATAAAATATCACCTCTGAACCTGGAAACGTTCCTGTCCTGCGCCCCACGATGCTCTGCGCCAACTACGTGAGACACTTCTAAACTGTAAACAACCATGAAGTGTTTTTAAATACTTTCATTTTAAATACATTCGTCTCCGTTCAACCACCCAATATTAAAATGAAACCTTTGTTAGAGTTGACCATTACTTTCGGCAGAACACGAATAGCAAGTCTTTGAGCAGCAGAGAAAATAATTATTTGAAATCCCCCAAACCGGAAGTGTAACCCATAATTTAAAACGCAGCAGGCCTCAAATTTAAAGGTAAATGAAGTCAGCATGACACCAGGGGTCACTCACACCTCATAAAATAAATAACTCGATGAACTACTAATTCAGCTGAAATATACACAATGGAGTTTCGACTATATTTATTATGGTTTAGGTTGCTAACTGTGTTTTGCGCTCATGCCATATAGACTGTAAAAAACACTGATACACAGAACTGGGATGAAACGGTCATAATACTCTTGATCAATAGAAAGAAACTCTAACTAACCGTATTTAATTCTCATTTCAAAAACACAAAGTTAAATAATAAATTCAAGATTATTTGTCAGTATATTTTATGAAGTATTGGTTTTGTCAAGTTAACTTTTTTGTCACCACAAAGAGGCGCTGTAAGCTAGCAAAGCTTATTTTAGATGTTGACGCTTCAGTCGAAAGCAGTTTTTAAAAATTATTTCTTAGAAAATATGAGAATTGAGAAAACACTTTAGAAGTATCTGAAGAAAAAAATAACAGAGGAGTAAAAAAAAAGGAAAAGGTGGGCTCGTCCGGGATTTGAACCCGGGACCTCTCGCACCCTAAGCGAGAATCATACCCCTAGACCAACGAGCCGATGTGTAGAGATTCACAAACAATTGAATATGTTGTTTACAGGTTAGACGTCAAACGTTTTTAATCATTATTAGTATCTGTTAATTATTTATTACTCAGTAAAGGCCAAAATACTCACCGCTAAAAGCGAACGTTTAACTACAAATTAGCTTTACAAAAACACCAAGGAGCTATACAGGTTTTATTAAATAGTCAAGTAAAATTAGTTGAATCAGTTTGAAATCTGATTAAAATTTGATTTAGACCAGAGATGCCCAAAGTAGGGCCCGTGGGCCAAAGTTGGCCCATAACCTTTCATTTGGCCCACTATTCTATCTGATATAAGCTTTTTTTGGTTGTTTGTTTTATTGATGAGCTACAAAAAGCAAACTGAAATCAAATGTTTCAATTAAACGTTGTAAATGAATCAGGTTTGTTTAATGTAAATAGTTACTCGACAGATAGAGGACAACGCAGAAGACATTGGCGAGCAAATCAAGACAAAAACTAGTGTAAACTCCATTCTGTTATAAATGAGATTGTTTTTGTTTTTACTGCAATATGTTTATAATGTTAAAAACTATATACTCTATTAGTTAATATAAAGCAATGTTTTCTAGTTATTTTTAAATAGTATTAATTAAATGAGGAAATTACCCATGGTAACTATATTGACCTTCAGCCCACTAGCCTCAATCAAGTTTTTGGCCCTTTATAAGAAAAAGTTTGGGCACCCCTGATTTAGACTATTTTTGAGTGATATTATATTATTAGCCCAAGCCAATAAATGCCAATTCGTTCAGTATGTTCTTATAAATTTCATCCAATGTGTTCAAATAAGAATTCCCATCAGTACTGAAATATATAATAATAAATACTTTGCATTACAGTTTATTTCATTTGTTTAGGGTGGTCATGTTACTTTAATCTTTTAAGAATTTCTACATCTATCAAAAAGTGTATAACATGGTAAAAAGTAATATGATAGAACAATTTATTTTTTTTATCATTATTAATAACTAATGTTGATTACCTAGCACTCGTTAAAGGCCAAAATACTCACCGCTAAGAGCAAACGTTTAACTACAAATTAGTGTTTGCTTTATTTTTCCAAAAATATTAAGGAGTTATACAGGTTTTGTTAAATCGTCAAGTCAAATTAGTTTACTCACTTTGAAATCTGATTGAAATTTGATTTAGGCTATTTTTGAGTGATATTATATTATTAGCCCAAGCCAATAAATGCCAATTCGTTCTTATAACGTTGTTATAAATTTCAACCAATGTGTTCGAATAAGAATTCCCATCAGTATTGAAATATATAATAATAAATACTTTGCATTAGAGTTTATTTCTTTGTTTAGGGTGGTCATGTGGTTTAGACCACCCTAAAGAATTTAGAATTACATCTATCAAAGTGTATAACATGGTAAAAAGTAATATGATAGAACAATACAAACATTATTGATATCAGATAAGATACAGTTTTAGTTCAAAGGTTATAGGAACCATTTTATTTTTACCTTTCTATACTATTTAAAAAAACAATTCATAAAAGGAAACACTCTTGGAGGTTTAAACATGGTATTTTTATCACAGTGACCTACAAATTCATCAGTTTAGATATAAAAGTTCAATTAAACATTAAAGACTGCTCTGTTTTCTCTAATTACCTGTACACGCGCCCTCACACACATACTTTATCTTAAACTTAAAGGAACGTCTGTGTATTATTCCTCTGTTTGTGTATTACATGTTTTTAATCATCAGTAACTAATATTAATTATCTTGCACTCGGTAAAGGCCAAAATAGTCACTGCTGAAAGCTAACGTTTGACTATCACTGAAACAAATGACTGAAACAAATACATTTTCTCTCAGAATTTTTAAATTGTAATTTTAAGTGTCAAGGATAACTAGAATTTTCTGAGTAAATATTTAATATTTACGCAATTACTTCATGTAATAAATGAGTTGAAAGAGTTAAATATTAATATGAATTTACTTGTAATATTTAAATATTTTCGAATCGTCGTAAACCTAGTAATATTAAGTACGTTTTAATAATGGATATGTCGCAGTGGAGGGCCTCATGGTGGCGCAGTGGATAGCACGTTCGCCTCACAGCAAGAAGGTCACTGGTTCGAGCCTCGGTTGCCTCGAGTTGGCGTTTCTATGTGGAGTTTGGATGTTCTCCCCGTGTTGGCGTGGGTTTCCCCCACAAGTCCAAAGACATGCGGTATAGGTAAATTGGGTAAGCTAAAATTGTCCGTAGTGTATGAGTGTGAATGGGAGTGTATGGATGTTTCCCAGAGATGGGTTGCAGCTGGAAGGGCAGAAAACATATGCTGGATAAGTTGGCGGTTCATTCTGCTGTGGCGACCCCAGATTAATAAAGGGACTAAGCTGAAATGAAAATGAATGAATGTTGCAATGGATATGTAGTTCCCAGCGTGCTTTGCATGGCATTGAATAAAGAGGAGAATAATTTGGAAATAAAAGCCATCTTAGATGTTTAAATTTGAGAGAAAGACTTGTTTGAGTTTAATCTTCATTAGTTTGAAGATTAAGAAGAGTTTTGAGTAGGTTGTTTTAGTTTTAAGGTTACCACCTTCCAGAGGAGTAGTACTCATGAGTTAGGTCTTGGCATTTTTATTAACAGCAATAATGTTTGAGGCTTCACTCAGAGAGCCATAGATGTGCTATAAGCTCTGGGATCAGTAAACATTTTAAAAGTAAATTTGCTCTTGGGTTCAATTTACTTAAAATAAAGTATGAAATGCGTGTCTTAATTAATCCAAGTTACACCAAATGTACTAATTAGGTTATTAGACTAACCAATAAGATTATTTAAATTGATAAAAGCAATGTTCCTTCTGCTAGAACAAGAACTTGACATTACTTGGTTCATTTAAATCAATATAAACTCAAAAATAAAGATAATCAATTAACTTTTACTTCATTTAGGATTGTTAGGTTAAACATTAAGTACATTTTACATGTTATTGACAAGTTAATTGTACCTTATATAAGATAGTAAAATTTACTTGAAATTTGTTCATGCAAATTGTTATGAGGATTTTTTAAAAAGTAAATCTTAAGAGTTTTTTTCTTTCAGTGAGATTTATACAAATTAGTATTAGCATTTGCTCTAACCTTACAAAAAATACCAAGGAGTTATACAGATTGTGTTGAATCGTTAAGTAAAATGAGTTTACTCAGTTTGAAATCAATAGATTTAGACTACTTTTGAGTAATATTATATTATTAGCATAAGTCAATATATTGCAATTCGTTCAATGTATGTTTTTTAATGTTCAACTAAGATTTCCCATCAGTATTGGAATATATAAATACTTAGCATCATAGTTTACTTTTTATATTTATTTTTAGGGTGGTCGGGTTACTTCTATTTTTTCAAGAATTTCTAAATCTGTCAAAATTGTATAACAAGGTAAATTATAGAACAATACATATAGAAAACGGTTCAGATAAGATACAGTTACAGTTTTAGTTCAACGGTTATAGGAACCATTTTATTTTTATCTTTCTATGCTATTTAAAAAAAACAATGCATTATTTCATAAAGGAAACACTCTTGGAGGTTTAAACATGGTATTTTTATCACAGTGACCTACAAATTCATCAGTTTAGGTATAAAAGTTCAATTAAAACATTAAAGACTGCTCTGTTTTCTCTAATTACCTGTACACGCGCCCTCACACTCATACGTTATCTTAAACTCCAAAGAACATAATCATTTTACACAAATCAGCTACAAAGACAAAAAAATAGACAGAGTAGTTGCACAAGAATGGAACTACACTGCACTAATATCAATAATTATAACTTCTACAATTTTCCAACTTATTCCTAATTAAAAGACTATCAACATTGATATTATGGTCACATTAAATTTTGACCGCAACTGCTCTGGAGTTTTACAGGTGAAAGAAGAGAGCAGCTGCAAACCGCCACTTCATGAGGGACCTGCCACCAATGAGACATTACAGTTCAGACGGAGGACAGAAAACAAGCGAAGAGATGGGATTGAAGAAGAGAAGAAATCAAAACACACAAATGTCTCTTCTTAAGAGGCGGTGAACTTCCTGAGCGTGATCACAATGAGAGCCAGAACAACAGAGGCTCCGAGGAAAACTGCAATGACGATGGCTGCGATGGCACCGGGCCCCAAAACCACTGAAAAGAGAAAAAACACTAATGTCAATAACATAACACAAGCTCTTTTCCTGATAGACTTACATAATTAAGTGCATTTGAGGTCTCTCAGCCACCATAGAAATAAAAATAACATTATACACTATAAAAACTACCCAGAAAAAGGGGCACTTTCTCTCACTACACGTGCCTGATTTTATACCTTCCTCCTCCAGGGTTATTATGTGTGTGCTGTCCTCATAATCGGCCATGGCAGTGCTTTCTATCAGCTCGTGGGCTTTTGTCGTCACATCAAAACTTCCATCACCGGAGACTGTGTCGTCTTTCTGAAATGTTGGGGAGGAATCAGCCACTGTTTCTGATGGGAGGAAAAACAACAAAGGTGAAGCAGCGCAATACAACTAAATACATGTTTTGCAGATGTTTGTATAGACAGACAGACAGACAGATAGACAGATAGATAGATAGATAGATAGATGCAGATTTTATTTCAGATGATATCGCATTTCCAAATGAAACAGCATGAGTAGGGGCTTTTTTGCGCTCCGCTCATCTTTCGCCAGCATTAAACTAACAGTTGGAGGGGGTGGCTAAGCATATTCCACTCAATCCATCAAACTGATCTAATCAGAGAAGGACTTCCATTCCAGAGCAGAAGCAAATGGTAATGTAAATAGTCTGATAAATGTGCTGCTTTTTCTCTATGTGATCACGAGCAGAAAACTGGTGGAAGCGGTGGAATGTGGAATAATAAAAGCTCTGCTGTTTTCCTGCTGCCTCGTGCTGTCTCTCATCAGCAATCGCTTCAGAACTTTTGTTTCACTTCAACAACTTTCAGTATTACTCTGCTTCGCACTACCATGATAATGACTGTTGAATACTTTAGCTCATCCATCAACATGATTCCCGTAGGATGAAATGAAGACTACAAGTCCCATGATTCCACACTCATTCATGGCAACATCAAACTACGCCTTTGTTTGTTGTGAATACACACACTCGAGTGGCAAAAATGACATACTACGCCTTTAAGGCTAACTGTGTGCTAGCAAAATAAACATTACCATTTTCATTTAATAGCAACTTTAAAGAACTGATCGTAATCTACAACATCAAAAATGTTTTAGATATCCAAAGAACCAAACAACAACTCAAAACAACTCAAACAACTAAGCAAACTTAGTTCAAAAATACAAATATTTTTTTTCAAGAATTATGGTTATGCAAAAACTCTGGGGGAATTTTTATTTATTTATAGTTTACCCCCAAACCAAAAATTGTCATAATTTACCCTTCACTTGTTCCAAACCTGTCTGAATTTCTGACTTCTGTTGAACACGAAAGATAATGTTCTGAAAAATGCTGTAAAACCTGCAACCATTGACCTCCATAGTATTTGTTTAATCTATGGAAGTCAATTGTTACAGGTTTCTAATATTTTTCTGAATAACTTATTTTGTGTTCAACAGAAAAAAACCCTCAAAGCTCTAAAACCACTTGAGGGTGAGCAAATAGTTAGCAAGTTTTCATTTCTGGCTGAACTACCTCTTTAAGAATGTACTAATCTTCGGCATTTGCTAAAGTGACCCGGAATTTTTTTCCGTTCCTAAACATTAAGAGCACAGGCAAATGTTTGTCAGATCCTGTATGACTCAATGGGCGTCTTTATGGAGGATTAGCACTGGATTCTCACTACAGGCATCCGGTCCATCTTTTACTTCTGCTCCTCAGATCTCGCACTGACATTCCTCATCTGCCACAGGCCTCGAACACACATGAGACTTCTCTCACCTACACCATATTCGATGACTCCACAGCGCATTTCCTACGGTGCTGCTTGCCCACCGGCCACTGAGGGCACCGCATGGACAAAGGTTCTGACCCCGAAGTAAAGGGACAAAAATGGACAGTGGGAAACTTGGAAACACTTTGGGTTCAAGAAACGTGCATTACAAATAAAATGCATTATTATTATTGTTATTATAAGGAGAGGTAAACCTAGCTTGAGCTGACGAGCCAAAATTAACCAAAGAGTTGGATGTGGAGAATTCAGCATGGAAGGAATAGAGGGAAGTTTTTTTTATAAATATATACAGTTGAAGTCTATTAAATTATTATTATTTTTTTATTTCCTAAGTTATGCTTAATGGAGGCTGTGGACAAACTCTGATGAGTTCACCTTCACTGTCTTTCCCACATCAGGGAGAGTTACAGTGTGGAGAAGCCCCATAGAAGCATACCATCCAGACTGTTGCATGCCCAGGTTGAAGCATGGGGGTGGATCATTGATGGTTTGGGCAGAAATATCATGGCATTCCCTAGGCCCAATACTTGTGCTAGATGGGCACATCACTGCCAAGGACCGAACCATTCCAACGCGGTGCCATGTATCAGGATGATAATGAACACATACACACAGCAAGACTGGTGACAGAGTGGTTTGATGAACATGAAAGTGAAGTTGGACATCTCCCATGGCCTGCACAGTCACCAGTACTAAACATTATTGAGCCACTTTGGGGTGTTTTGGAGGAGAAAGTCAGGAAACATTTTCCTCCAACAGCATCACGTAGTGACACACACACACACACACACACACACACACACAAAATAACAATAATAACACTGCAATATTTACACGCAGTGCCCACCTTACCACCTTTCCATGCAATTAAACATTGAAAATACTCAAAATGTCCCCCAAAATCCTAAAATAAAAGGTTAATATTTGGAGTTTCCAAGCCATGGCATGAGTATTTCTGATAATATGGTGTTTGCTCAGCAAGACACACACTTTCCTGACTCTAAGCAGGCTGTAGGGGCTGAAGGCCAGCGATACATCAATGAGGCCTTCACTGCGCTCTACAAAAGGGCACTTGTGTGGTCAGAGAAGCACCAACGGCCCAAACACAGCCAGCAAACTGCAAGTCAAACAAGTTTGTTTATGAGGGCAGTCTGTGGAAAAGCACGCAGACCCGGCGTCAGCACGCGTCTGACCTGCTGATTTCAAGACATACAGTTGAAGTCCAAACTATTAGCCCTACTGTGATTTTTTTTTCAAATATTTCCCAAATGATGTTGAACAGAGCAAGGATTTTTTCCTCAGTATTTTAAATAATATTTGTTCTTCTGGAGAAAGTCTTATTTGTTTCATTTCGGCTGGAATAAAAGCAGTTTTTATTTTTTTTAAACCATTTTAAGGTCAATATTATTAGCCCTTTTAAGCAATATTTTTTTTATTGTCTACAGAATAAACCATTGTATACAATGATTTGCCTAATTAACCTAATTAAGCCTTTAAATGTCACTTTAGGCTGAATACTAGTATTGTGAAAAATATCTAGTAAAATATTATGTACTGTCATCATGGCAAAGATAAAAGAAATCAATTATTATAAATGAGTTATTAAAACTATTGTGTATAGAAATGTGCTGAAAAAAAATCTTTCCGTTAAACAGAAATTGGGGACAAAAATATACAGGGGGGCTAATATTTCAGACTACGACCGTACACCCTTTTTTCACTCTTGTTTGTTACTTCGTGGCTTGCTTGGATACTTATGAATTACTGCTTAAACATTTGGCGACAGGACAGGGCCAAGGACGTCGACTGGTTTTCTTGCCTTTTAACACACAACAGTGAGATGACAACATGCAGACAGGTGAATCACACACACCGTGTCCTCGTTTTACCTCACACTGACGCTCAGAATGGGTAAAACTGGGGACAAGCTATATATACAAGTATATATATATATATATACACATATATAAATAAATATGCATACTTTATTTATTCTTATTCAAATATTTCTCAAGTGATATTTATTGGAGCAAGGAATTTTTCACAGTATTTCCTATAATATTTTTTCTTCTGGAGAAAGTTATATTACTAAGTTATATATTAAAATATTAAGTTATATATTTCGGCAAAAATGAAACCAGTCTTAAAATTTTTTTTAAACCATTTTAAGGTCAATATTATTAACCCCTTACGCAATTTTTTTTCAATTGGCTACAGAACAAACAATGATTATTACAATGGTTTGCCAAATTACCCCAATTAATTACCCTAATTTTAACCTTTAAATGTCACTTTAAGCTGAACACTAGTGTCTTAAAAATATCTAGTAAAATATTATGTGCTGTCATCATGGCAAAGATAAAAGAAATCAGTTATTGGAAATTAGTTATTAAACTATTATGTTCAGAAATGTGTCAAAAACCCTCTGTTAAACAGAAATTGGGGAAAAATATAAAATAATTCAAATTTAACAGGAGGACTAATAACATATTATTAGCATTGAGTGTGCTGGAATCTTTTTGGCTCAAGACTTTCGTTCTCATTCACTTCCATTGATTTTGTCTTGTTCTGCTCCTTGATGTTGCAAACTGATGTTTTCTTCTTTTCTTATTCTACTTTGTCCATATAGTCGTGAACACACTTGTTTGTAGAGCAAGTAGTTTGACTGTTTTCTGCCGTTTATTATTCCTAGTCATTTCTCCCATAGGAAACTGAATCGAAAGTTCTAAAACAATCACAAAAACAAGCACACTTAATAAGCATTACAGAATAAGCTCAATATTGTAAGAAGAATTATGGTCACTCAGAAACTGCTAGAAAATGTAACAAAGTATTGCAAATGTAAATTAGCACCGAGCTAAAACATATATTTTAAGTAAAAAGAAAAAGAGTATACTTGTTGCAAAACAACAACAACAATTCTTCACATTCAAATGTGTTTCCCAGTGATGCGTAAAACATATGCTGGATAAGTTGGTGGTTCATTCCGCTGTGGCGACCCCTGATGAATAAAGGGACTAAGCCGAAAAGAAAATGAATGAATGAATGAATGAATGTTCAACTGTGTTTGAGTTTAGTTTTTTTCCAAGTTATTCAACAAAATATGATCATACAAATTCTGTTATGAATTAGAAATCACCTAAACAGAATATCCCATCACATTAATCCATGATAAAATCCCCAGTTGCTCACATCTTTCTGTAACACATCATTCAGTCATTTTCCTTCGGCTTAGTCAATGATTTATTAGGGGTCGCCACAGAGGAATGAACCACCAACTACTCTGGCATATGTTTTACGCAGCGGATGGTAACACAATGTAAGATGGTGGTCTGCTTTTATGGTTTGTCGTTAAATATACATTTTTAAACTGAAAGAAATTGAGCCTGTTTTGGGCTCGTCTAACAAACTAACTCTTTGTCCGTGTACACACTGAACTCAAGACTAAATTGAGCTTCAACAGCAGGCTGTGAAGAAGACGAGGTCTGAGTCACTGAAGACACACATGACGCTTCAGTCTGCGCACAAACACCACTGTGAAGACTTCACTCTGGGACTGATTCAGTCTATTAAGTTTGGTATGTTACGTTGCCTGCTTACAATAGAAACCATGATTGTTTACGTTTTGAACATCCCACATTCATGCTCAGAAAAGCCAATGAAAGGGGCCTTGCAAACCCAAGAGGGTCAACATGGCGAAAACGACTTTAGCTTTCAGATTTTAGCTTCCTTTGGACTAGGGTTATGTGATATTGAAGAAAAATGGGATGTGCATTGATATTCAATACAATTTTTACATAAAGAAAATGAAGTGAAAAAATGTTTCATATTCTTTCACTGAAAAGAAAGCATATATGCACTACAACTTCTGAAAGTAATCAGTCATTTTATTCTCTGGCAAAAAAACCCCAAACCAGATATTTTAACAATGTAAACAAACAAATATTAAATAAATAAATAAATATCATGAACATTTTGCTTCACTGATATAGTTTTATCAACCTGAAAACATTGAGAAGAATCAGGAAAGTAAATCTGAAAATCCAGTCATCATGCACTTGTCAGAAACCTTTACGAGTTTCTTTCTTATGCTGAACGCAGAAGAAGATATTTTGAAAAATGCTGAAAACCGGTAACCATTGACTTCCACAGTAGTTCCACAGTTTTTCCTACTATGGAAGTCAATGGTTACCGGTTTATATCATTTTTCTATACAACTTATTTTGTGTTCAACAGAAAAACGAAAGCAATAAAGGTTTGAAACGACTTGAGGGAGAGTAAATAGTAAGTACATTTGAATTCTAGGGTGAACTATCCCTTTAATATTGGAGAAATTTCAGTTTTACTGCAGCTGATGTTACACTCTAAGAAATATCAACCTGAAAACATTGAGGAGAACCAGGAAAGTAAAAAACAAAGAGTGGGAAGTTATTGGATGACAATGATTTGTTAAACAGCCGATTAAAAAAAATAAATCTTAAAGGGTCTCATAATAAAAGGAACAATTTTTTTTATTAAAAACATTTTTAATGCAGCCAAACTAGAATAAATAAGACTTCCTTCACAAGATAAAATAAAATAGGAAATACTATGAAAATTTACGTTGCTATATTACAATATACACATTTCCGATATTCCTAAAATTTGGCCATATTGCGCAGCCCTACTTCAGACTTTCTTCAACAAGGCCACCTTGACACTTTATTCCTTAAAGGGACAGTTCACCCAAAAATGAAAATTCCTGTCATAATTTCCTCACCCTTAACTTGTTTCAAACCTGTACACGTTTCTTTCTTCCGTTGAACACAAAAGAAGATATTTTGAAAAATGATAAAAACCTGTAACCATTGACTTCCATATTAACGTTTTTTCCTACGATGGAAGTCATTAGTTACAGGTTTTCAGCTTTCATCAAAAATATCTTCTTCAGTGTTCGACAAAAGAAAGAAACTCATAACAAGTAACAGGAGAGTAAACGATGACAGAATTTTCCATTTTTTGGGTGAACTGTCCCTTTAAGATGACAGACAAGCAATCAAGAATCAATCATACACTTTCCTAAGAGCTCCAAAAAAAAACTCAAGAGAAGGCCTTGAGTGATGAGACGAACAGAAGTGACGTTACCTGTGTGCACCAGAGCCATGCAGAAGGCCAGAGCGCAGATGAAGACGAGTGGAGATAACCCGCTGAAGCTGCTGCTGATGCCCATTTCTCTTGCCGGGACGCTTCGGTTCACGCTCCTGGACGGGCTGAGATTTAATGAAAGAACAGAGAAAGCGAGTGAGAGTTTGGAGGTGGAGGTGGGAGGACTCTGAGTGGACACTGTGGACTTTTGTAAACTCCTCTTGAAAACAGCCCTCCCTCTTCCAACAGCAAAAATCGGAAAGTCTTTCCACTCCTGGCTCCTGACATCAGTGACCCGGGACTCTGTCCGTCTGTGGGATACAAGAGCATTAGAGGGATAGTTGACATAAACTGAAAATTCTGTCATCGTTTATTCATCATTCACTTGTCAGAAACCTTTACAAGTTTCTTTCTTATGTTGAACACAAAAGAAGATACTTTGAAAAATGCTGAAAGCTGGTCATTTTTTTCCTACACTGTAAAAAATATTTGTTAATGGACAGTTTCTGTATTTAGTGATTCACAGGTGTTTTTTTAATTATTTCAAGAATTCACACTCAGATAATGCTCAACTATGATAGCAGGTTTGGCATGCTGTCCCGGAAGAGAACCCTTAGCTCGGAGATAGATGAGCCCAAGGTTCCCGCCTGGTCAAAGAGCATTAGGAGGGTTACGAGATCGGGTATTTCTCGAGAGCCCCCAGTTTGTGTTTTTTTTTTTTTTTTTATATATATATATATACTGAGAATTGATTCTGTATGTATGCTTTAAGTGCTTGGGACTGTTATTGCGATACATTTATTTACATGTTTTTAGACTGTAGGAGGAAACCGGAGTACCCAGGGAAAACCCACGCGAGCACAGGGAGAACATGCAAACTCCGCGCAGAGAGTGCCGACTGGTTCAATTTAACCTTCGGCCTTCCGTGTCGCCCGATCATAGAACTGAGGAGGAGGGAGAAGGGAATTATGGGGGGGGTGGAACGAAATTTAGGCAAGATATTTATAGTAGTTTTGGAATGATCTGATAGGCTAGCTAATGATTAGTGATAAGAATCAGCTGTAGTCGATCATATCACGTGCTCCTCTCGAAATTAGTTTGTGAAACTTCACTTATGGTTGTGAATTGCATGATGGGATGTTGATCTCTGCTCTGTCGACTTTTGATGTTGAAACTTCAACTCTAGTATAGCAGTGACTTTTATTGGCAGTTTAGTAGTTTGAAATAAAATAATGCATAAGAAATAATACACAGAGAAATGAGTCTGTAAAACAACAGAAACTGTACAACACCAACACAGACAATATATCACTTTAAGCTTTTAAAAATGTTCATAAAAGTCACGTTTTCTAACTTTTTATGGTTAAAAGTTGTTGGTAGAAAGATCAAGCTCCCATAATGCAATTCAAAAGCACAAATAAACAGGGAAAAATAAAAACATGAATCACAAAATACAGAAAAC
>CAIGQW010056815.1:2768261-2825003 GCA_903798125.1 Danio choprae
CAGAAAAGAAACTAAAGAAAAAGAAACTAAAAACATTGCATTTGACTTCAGCAGTTCAATTGTAATCATTCAAAGCTCCATGAACACCTCTGTGCAAATAATAATAATAACAGAATTTTTTAATGAATTAACTCCTTACATTTTGGTAAAATGTGAACAAACCCAGTTCCAAATTTCTAGGTTCCATTTTTATAACCCATATGTTAGGTTGGTCACTATTTACCCCAAATTTGGGTTGAGTGTGTGTGTGTGTGTGTGTGTGTGTGTGTGTGTGTGTGTGTGTGTGTGTGTGTGTGTGTGTGTGTGTGTGAGATAGACAAACCATCCGAAGCATCATAACAGCTGAAGTTTGGACATGATTCATTTTGCTAATTATTGGGAATTCATAAATATACCAAGAAACCATGTTAAAAAGCTAAATATTTTACAGCATCAAAAATGGCATTTTGAATATGGAATTATTACTCTTTGGCCAATATTATAGAATGGGACATCCCACGGCAGTACACATTTACAAAGAAGGTTTAACATACATACAAAGCATATGAAATCCAAGGGTTTGCTTTAACGTCTCAGATAACCTTTGTGAAAACGTCAAAATATGAGTGAAATAATGTTGCATTGTCATTCAGTGTCATATATATAATTGATGTAAACAGTTAAACACGTATTCGGACTTTTTCAAAGTGAATAAGACATCAAATGATTTTAGTTCAAAATATGTTGCTCTGAATGACATTTTAATGTGGCTCTGTATGAATATACACTCTTTGTTTTAATATGCATCAGTAATGGTTATTTTAGCTACATTTTTTGCTTTGCACATATTCATAACAAATCAGCACCTCATAATAATCACATTTATTTCATGGGACTGGGCCGACTATGCCATGAAACAACTGCTCACTTTGCTTTATGCTGTACATCTAATAACATGTTTTAAGAAAAGATAAACTGCCTCTAATATTTTATTTTGCCGTAGTCGCTGTTATATTGTAAATACAGTCATGGATGAAGGGCTCAGATAGGCCTTAGGCCTAAAAAAAAAAGAAGAAGAAAAAAAAAGTATCATCACCAAACTTTTCAACTAAAGTAAAAACTATGAAGGCAGTGAGTGAGTAATATAGTCATATCAATATTAATCTTAGATGCTGATGCCTCCCTCCATAAACACCAGACAGGAACAAACTACTATGAGCTACACAGAAGACTTTCTGAAGGGTCTCTTTAGTCTTGATGAGAGCACTTTTTCAACACCGCAACATGTAAATTGGTTGCCGTATGCATGTTTTTTTGAAGAGAATTCTTGAACAGATGAGTACCATGGTAAACTTTCACTCAATCTACTCGATGTAAACACTTGTTGTAATATGACAATTAAAGATGCACTAAAAAGGTACGCCAACATGATGTTGACATTTGAAAGCACCCGTAACCACTATATGACTATTCCCAATAGACACGCCCCTTAATGCTGATTGGCTGCAAGTGTGTTTTGGGATTCGGTCTGAAGTCTAAAGTGTTTTTGTTTTCTTAAACATTGCGTAGTGCACCTTCAAATATTAAAGCAATAACTGAATCCCATCTCTGAGTTCTGACAAACAAATATCATACAAACAAAACACATCTGTGACCCGAGACCACAAAACATAAGTAATAAGTGCAACTTTTGGGAAATGGAGATTTATACATCATATGAAAGCTGAATGAATAAGCTTTCTATTGCTGTATGGGTTGTTAACATGACAATTTTAAGCAGAGATAACACTAATTGAAAATCTGAGTGTGCATTAAAAATTAAATTACACTTAAAGTTGTCTAAATGAAATCCTAATAATGCATATTACTCACTCAAATTTAGTCTGATATTTACACCCCTTATGCTGATTGGCTGCAAGTGTGTTTTGGGAATCGGTCTGCAGCTCTGGTCTAAAGTGTTTTTGTGTTTTAAATATTGCTTAAGCGCACCTTCAAATATAAAAGCAAAAACTGAATCTCATCTCAGCGTTCTGCCAAACAAATATCACACAAACAAAACGCATCTGTGACCCCAGACCACAAAACACAAGCAGTAAGTGTCCGTTTTTGGAAAATGAAATTTATACATCAACACAAAAGCTTATTCATTCAGCTTTCATATGATGTATGGTTTGTTAACATGACAGTTTTAAGCAGAGATACAATTCATTGATAATCTGAAGGTGCAAAAAACAAATAATTACTTGAGAATCTATTTGAGAAAGTTACATTTAAAGTTGTCTAAATGCAGTCCTAATAATTTATATTTCTATTTAATGTAGGATATTAAATCTATAAAGATTTAAGATATAAAATAGGATGAAGATCTGGAATCTGAGGGTGGATAAAATAAATCTAATTGAGAAAACGACATTTAAAGTTGTCTAAATGAAATCCTGATAATACATATTTCTAATCACAAATTAAGTCTGATAATTGATATGAATGATTTTTGGCATAAAATATCAATAATTTTGGCAAATACAATGCATTTTTGCCAATTGCCAAAATATAGCCATGAAACATAAGACTGCTTTTGTCATCCAGGGTCGCGTGTGTATGTGCGCGCATACTTTCCGTTATAGGTCATTGTTAACCTTTTTACCTTCTAATCACAAAACAAGCCATCTAAACGCAAAGAAAAGATTATTCAAAGTTCAAAATCTGCTCAAATTAAGAATTTGCAAATGACACAAAATTGCATATGACAAATATAACACAAAGACATTTTGTGGCTTGCAACAATTATGGAAAAATGCATTTTAACATTGTTGGACTGACTCTTAGACTTTCATACCAATTGAGTGTAAACCTTTTCTCTTGGTTTTTTTTTTAATACTGATGGTCTAAAAACATTTCCAGTGTCATCATGAAAATGCTGTAATCTAGTTGAGACTCATCTACCATTCAAGCTCTACAAAAAAATATATAATTAAGTATAGCAAATTGCAGCTTAAGTATATTTAACAAAAACAAAACTCATGTTTGTTGCATAAAATGTCAATTAACCAATGTGTTACTCTGCTTCTTCATTCATAAAGCTATTTCTGTTTTCTAGTGCATTTCAATATTAGAAAGTAAACAAGATACTGAACCCAAAACATATTACCCAGACTAATATAGCTATCAATCTGAATTATCCATGACCACTGGAAAGAGCATTATAAACCATTTACCTCCACGCTAAACACAAATATACCGGCATCCCCTGAAACGCTTTAGTCTAGAGTATATTAGAAACATCTTTAAAGAACTATAGGCATTTCCAGTTTGCATGTACCCATGTTCAAATCCTCTGAAAGCCACAGGTTTCTCATAAGCGTCAAAATCTACATGGTGCGTAACTGTAAACAGCCCTCCTGGGCAAACATTGGCAAGTTGACTTTGCACAAGCCTGCTTTATGCATTATGAGCGAGAGCGTGCAGAACAGCCCACACAAGAGACTGTTTGTTTTATTTGTCGTACTGCAATAATAATAATAATAATAATAATAATAATAAAAAGAAAAAAGGTATGACTCCACTGGTTCATCATTTCCATATATTATAATACAGATGCAGAATCAAAAGTTTATTCTTTAAACAGCCTAATATTTTACAAAGAAATGGATAACTGTCTGGAACTTTCAAACATGTCCTTAAAACAGGACAGTGTTGATTTGACATTTCTTCGAGTCTTATTTCGTTTCGTCGACGTCCGGGGCAGCAAAGCGGGAGAGGAGGGAAGAAAACGGAAAATGCTAAAAGAGTGAGGGCAGGAACGAATAAATAAAAAAAGGAAGTTGTGATGGGGATAATACATAATATGTTTCCTCCGCACTCTGTCCATTGACACTTAAAGAAACATGGGTCTGAGATGAGCATGATGTCGAGCAGAAACTCCTCTCCTGCAGAAGCAAGCCTCACTCTTTCTTATTTTTTATTTTGAGGATATTTTCATGGCTGTGGGGCAGCGCTGTTATTGCAACTGGGGTTTCCTCTGGATTAGGGAGGAAGAAAATCTTGCTGCCCCGAATAGCTTCCAAATCTTAGAAATGAAGATTAAATAAAAAAAAAAAGGAGAGGAAAAAAAATAAGAAAAAAAAGTAGTGAGGGGAATCTGAGGGCAGCTGTTGAGCAGGAAAACAGTCAGTAGAGGGAACCTAAAGATCAGCAGGTCTCAAAAGTCTTCAACCGTCTCGATCTCGCCCATATTGAGTCTCTCAGAAGAGGCATTGACAGAAAAACCTGCACACATGTGAAAGAAAACATGAAGTTTTAGAACACCGCATTAATAATCATTTAACCTTTAAGCACTTCTCCAAATCCTCATTGTAATGCATTTGAGCAATTTAACATGACTTTAACCTGATTCACATTTGACTGCTGCTTATATATTATTATATTTAACTCTCCGAGACAAATAATAACCTTAAAAAGCAGTGCTGTTATTTTTGCAAGCAAAAAAACAACGCAAAGCTTACTTCACAACCAAGTACACAGCTTTTGAATGATAAGAAAGCTAACGTTGTGGCTGCATTATCACCTACATTGTGTGCATTTTTTCATAATTCAATGGCATCTTGTCAATCAAGGTCATTTTAGTAAATAAAAACTAAAACCAAGACTAAAACTTCACAGTGCTTCACAGTGGCTCAGTGCTTAGCACTGTCGCCTCACAGCAAGAAGGTCGCTGGTTCGAGTCCTGGCTAGGTCAGTTGGCATTTCTATGTGGAGTTTGCATAAACTCCACATAGTTTATGCAACTAAACTATTCTCCCCGTGTTGGTGTGGGTTTCCTCCGGGTGCTCTGGTTTCCCCCACAGTCCAAGGACATGCGCTATAGGTGAATTGAATAAACTAAATTGGCCGTAGTGTATGTGTGTGAATGAGTGTGTATGGATGTTTCCCAGTACTGGGTTGCAGCTGGAAGGGCATCCGCTGTGTAAAACATATGCTGGATAAGTTGGCGGTTCATTCCGCTGTGGCGACCCCTGATGAATAAAGGGACTAAGCCGAAGGAAAATAAATTAAAATTAAATTAAAACTAACAACAGTCTTTGAAAAACTAAATGAAATAAAATAATAATTGTTTAAACAAAATAATAATCACTCAGAAAATCTGACCTGCATCTGTTTAGAAAAACACCTGATGATAAGCTTTTTTCTTTCTTTCTTTTTTTTAAACACAGAGAAATACATTATCTTCATTTGCCAAAAAATGTAAACGAGGAAAATTTAAAAACATGCACGATCTTTAACATGAAGTGTGAAGTTTGTTAATATGAATTTGTCAAAATTCTTAACCATTTTTACCTTTACAGATTAAACTTGCGTTTGTGTGGTTTTAGGTTCAGTGTCTGTTCAAATTTTATTTTACTTTTATTACTAAGACACTTGAACAAGAGTTGAAGTAAGCTTTACTTAGAGTTAACAGAAAAGTCTCCTGTTGAAATGTTAAACTACAATTATATATATATATATATATATAAATAAAAAAGAAATTATTTCACAAAATAAAAGTTAAACTACAACATACAAAAACTAGTAATAAAACAAACTAAACAGAAATTTACAGCAAACTTAAAAACAGCATCAAAACATGCAAAACTATAATAACCTTGTGGCTGATTGCTCTTTAATTTTACAGATAAAGTCATACATAAAATCTACTAATAAGACAATTTAGAAGACTAAATGGTCAAAAACAATCCAGGCGATGCAGATTTTCATCTTTAAAAAAACACCTAATAAAACATTAAAAAATAATAAATATATTCATATAATTTTTTATTTCCATTTGAGTATTTTTATTGATGATGGTAGTCTAGAAGCTCATATGGTTTTCCCATCAATCTGTTAGTCAGTCTGCTTTTGACAGAAGTCATGCTTACTCATCAGTTTCTCTTCCCGTCAGAGTATTTCAAAGTCTCAGTTGAGTCATTTGTCTAATACGTTTTAATATCTAAACTTGATGCATGACTCACCTAGAAGGCTTGGGTCGGCTCGTACCATCTTCTGTTTCTTCTTCTTCTTGCCGGAAGTGACCGTCTCAAACCGCTGCTGTTGCTGCTGCTGCTGCTGTAATTGTTGTTGTTGTTGTTGAAGCAGGACTGACTGTGACACTTCTCTCATTCCCCACACCGACTCCTGACACACAAACATAGGCAGATCAACACAAATCATTCAAGCATGCACATATTGGGGTACAAAAGCAGCAGAGCTTTTATTATGTCAGAGTCCAATGCTACTGCTGCTCATGATCACATGGAGAAAAAGCAGAGCTGTTAAATTACACTAAATACATTTTAGGCTTCTGTTATAATGCTGCTCTGTGCAGCCTAATAAAACACACACAACATATTAAAGTGTCTTCATTGTTTTCCTAATTTCTATATAACTAAATTGAAAATCGAAAACATACGCTCGCCTCAAGTTAAACCTGCTTATTTCTCTGGATTCGAACATTCCTCAAATCATTTTGGGTAATCTTTAACGTATTTAACATTTAACATATCATCAAATAGATACGTTAGAAAACTATATGACTCGGTTCTAGTGGTTTTTGGCTATTTTGATGCAATATACGATGACGATAACTTTAAAAACAGAGCTGGCCTATAATAAAACAACGTTTAGGATTTAATAAGTGGAATATAAAAGCAGAACTAATCTACACTGCTCATTTACAACACATGTACTGCTTATCCATTCGCACAAACGGCAGGCTAGTTCATTTGTTTACATGCTTAAACCGGTCTTGAACACTGTGCCACAAAGCATTGGATTTACCGTTGCAACAGAAACTGCACCCAGGTATTGTGACAGGATTGGAAGATTTAAAATGAATTTTATTATATAAATGCAGACATGTATTAAAGCAGTAATAGAATATATTTACAGTATTAGTAATTAGGCTATAGAATTTGTGCATTTCAACATGGTAATAATTTGTTTTAATATATTGGTTTTAGTTATGATGATCTCAATGTATGATACGAATCACACTGTTTACCGTGTGAATAATTTACCGTGAATATTTATTGTGATATCAATATAGTTAGAGAAATTGTTTTGTCCTATCATCAATTGTTGCTCTTAATAAATTGTAATATTTTAGGATTTATAAAGTACTTGATATTTTTTTTCCATGGGAACCTGTGTGTCTGTGATGATGAGAGTTGATTTGATGGTTTGTATCAAATGCCAACCTTTGCTGCTGCTACAAAAAATAAAAATCTACCTATAGGTACTAATTTGCACATGCATGAAACCCACCTGCTGCTTTTGCTGCTGGCCCTGCTGAGGTTTCTGCTGGTTGTCGTTCTGTTTGGCACGGCGCTCTAGGAACTGCTTGGCAAAGTCCTTGGCCTGTGGAGTGTCACCCAGATAAGCTCGTACATAATCGTGCACCTCGTATGGAGAGTCCACTTCCTTCAGGAACGATGCAAAAGTGGGAACTGTGGGCGAGAGAGGAAGACTAATGACTTTCAGGAAGACATATCATGATTATATAACAGTTTATTAAACATATTTGGTTATCTTTTTGGGAAAAGTGCAATGTTTACACATGCTCCAGTTAGCCTCTCTTCCATTCTGCTATGCTACTGCTTCAGGATAAAACTAACAGTGAAACATGTACCTTTAGCTTTTTCCTGGAATCTTATCACATCACAATTGGTTAGGAGGTTTTACGTAAAATGATCAAAGAAAACTAGATGCTTTATAAGAATGTGCTTTTCTAACATTAGGAGCCATTTTTGTTCACCATCTCAAAACATTTTGAGAAAAGGGGATTAAATGGCTGCAAAAATGGTTTGGGGGACAAATGATCTGTGCATCCTTTGTATATTCATTACAATGGACCACAAAAACAATTTTGCTCTATACATATTCTGAAAACTGAAAAAGCATTCCAGTGACTTACAGTTTATATAGATGCATTGATTTGAAAATATGGAATCTGAGGGTTCAAAAAAGTCTAAATAAATAAGGTTATTTATTTTCTATGCATATTATTAATCAAAAACCACATTTTTAATAAATTTATGGAAGGAAATTTTTAAAATGTCTTTATTGAAGATGATCTTTACTTTACAGGAACCCAGACTTGTATGCCTTAATATAAAGTAAATGATGCCTCTTTGTGAAATGTATATAAAACAAAACACAATATATTTAACCGTTATTAAAAAAAAAAATATATATATATATATATATATATATATATATTGGACCTGGGGTCATCAGGTACCTTTCTGGGTCTTAGCCTTCGTATCACTGGGAAAGCAGTGAAGATATATCATGTCTCTTTTTAGTGTCTTTCATCTAGGGTTGTACCGATACTAGAATTCGGGAAATTTCCCACTAACATTTGAGCGCTGTTGAGAGCGTTCTTAAACAGCGCTGATTTGCCATTGTGTTCACATGCTCAACAGAAATGACTGTGATTGGCTGTGAAGGTCATCAGTTCACCAAACTCACCGCTGTTTACTGAGTGTAACCACAGATACAGGGATACTGGAGCTTTTTAAAGCCGCGATTCATCAGTGGATCGCTTGTTTGTCAGCTTATAGACAAACCAGCTGATTGACATGACGTTGAAACACTCCAGTGTCCCTGTATCTGTATCTGGTTGCCTTGATGGAAAAGCGCATATTTTATTCATTCATTCAGAAAGGCTCTCAAAGCATGCGCCTGCAACTGAAATGCGACCTCCAGTGGACAGTAGCAGCCCCAAAATGAGACAGATACAGAGCTCCACATGAGGTGCTTGTTAATTAGCAAATAATAAAAATATTTTGAATGTAAACATCAGGTGAGCAGGTTACATTGTAACCCCATGTCCTAACAACACACTACGTGATGAGATTTGCAGTGATATGCAGTTTGGCTGTTTGCACCAGACGAAACATGACAAATTTAAATATAGCCATTCAGAAGCACAGAATAGTGCACTTACTGCACTTCAACGAAATGGTAAGGTTTATAATCTAATTAATACATATTAAACCCCTTTAACATTTTTAAATGTACATGCTGAATCACTGATATGTGTTGGCTTGCACTGAAGATTCATTTTAAATGGTTTATTTTATTTTCAAGTTCTGAGATGAACTACGTGCTGCTGCTTTTTAGTAGTATGGCAATAAATGTCAGGTAAAATGGCATACAAACTCACATTATTAGCATTTAACACTGAATAAAGCATGTGAGGTGTACCTGAGGTGATCATTGTCAGTTTTCTGTTGTTCAGCTGCAAGAAATAGAAACCGTTTCTACAATATAACTTTCAGGTGTTGGCGAGGACAAAAACTCCCTGTAATATGGAGAATATTCCTTCTATCGCATACTGTTGCTTTTATTTAAAACACGGTTTAAATCAGCCTTAAATCAGTGAGGCTCGATAGTCAGGCACACTGCTGTTGGTATCATCAATCTGGCAACCTGTGCTTGCGTTTGTTTTGAACCAGGTGTGCAATACCTAGTCCAACCACTGGATGTCAAACTTCCATACTTCACCTTTAATAGAATTCGCTAATTCAATACTGGTAATATTCAAATGTGGTTTCTGTAATATTGATAAAATTTAAATGTAAGATTTTTAAATGAAGAATTTAACATTTTAGTTCTGTTTTTGACGAAAGCCCAATACAATTACTGAAATAACACCATAAACAAATCTCATTTCATATTTAAATTCAAGCACTTTCAAGAACCTGTGTTTGTTTATAAGTACTTTCCAGGCCTTGAATCCATATTTCTGAAATTCAAGTGCTTTCAAGAAGCGTGGGGAACCCTACATTTCATTAAACATAGTCAATAATCAAGATTTAGCCTCACCATCGAGGTTATTGGCTGTGTTGAGAGTGTGCAGGGTCTGTTCACACCACTGCATAAAGCCGTCCTGGTTCTTATTGGCTCCCTGGAACAGTTTCAGTAGCTTCTCCTCCTCTTCCACCTTTTTATTGGCTTTACCACTGCTGCTATTACTGCAACACACAGGACAGGTTAGCAAATAATAATAAGGAATTAGTTTTTCCACACCAAATTAGATCATATTTTTGGTATTAGCTTTTAGAGCAGCATGGACATTAATGTGTGACAGAAATGTGTGTGTTTACCTGAGGTTAGCGTTGCCCTTGTTTTTCGGAGTGTGGCTCTTGCGTGCGGTCTGAGGTGGAGCGGCCTCCTTTACTGCTTCATCCCAGAAGCCAATATTAGAGTTCTGTGTGTCGCCCCAAACACTGCTGTCCATCATCCAGTTTGAGCTCACATTATTGACAGAACCCCACACTGACGTATTGATGGCCTAGATGAAACACAATATACTTCATTAAACGTGTATTATACACATAGAAATCACCATTTTGAAAGGAGACTATATACACTGTATAACTGCAAGTTAACTATGTTTATATACTGTCCAAACTATACACTGAGGCTGCAAAAAAAAAATTTTTTTAACCGACATTGCAATCATTTGTTTTACTGCGATATATATTGCAAAATGAAAATAATTTTACTAGATGATTTGAATAGCTCTATTTGAAAATATTTCATTCATTTAGATCGACCGGGAGGATAAAGTCTTTTTATATGCAGTGCATCTGCATAAAATATAATAAAATACAAGCACATATAAATATGATAGGTAAAAAAAAATTAAACAAAAAGTTAAATAAACAGGGAAATCTAGCAGTATTTCAGTACAGAAATTGAACAATCAAACGTAAAATAACACTGTTATCGGTTGCATAAATAATTTTTTTAAACAATATTTAACAATATCTTTATCTTTTAATATTTAATAAACAATTTAATCCTGCGATGTGTCTATTGCGGACACTCACGATGCTCAAACTATTGTTCAGCCCCATTATACCAAACTCCTTAACTTTTCTAACTTGGACTGTAATGCTGTAATAATGTGCACCCTTACGTAAAGCTGCTTTGGAACAATAATTACTGGTAAAAACACTATAGAAACTAACCTTAATTTAATAGATGAAAAAAAGAGGTTATGCAATCACTGAAAATCAGAAACATAATGCCATCCTAAGTGGTGTAATAAAATCTGATTTTGTACTGTTATGGTCAAGTTTTATTCTTATTTGTGGGTTTGCGTATGCTTGCTTTTCTTGTATAGATGTTTTGTTTTCCTGTTCTGTTGATCTATGTTTATGTTTATTTGTTTAATTCATTTCACATTTTTGTTTACATTGATTTAACAGAGTATATACAGAAACCAGAGGGGGAAATTCAACACCTTTTACAACCTTTAAGACTCATTCTATACATTTAAGACCTTTTAATATTTTTTAAGTGCCTTAAATGTCTCTAAATTGACTTATCAACTTTTAATACTTCAAGACACCCTGTTAATGATTCGTTCTCTCTGTTGCCATTACTTAAACTGATACGTGAGCTTCTTTATCTCTACTAAATAAAGTCACTACTAGCCTTGTGTGTCTGTTTTAATGCTACCTAACCCCTCCCCAAATGAGTATTTTATTTTGAGGTTTATGCAGAAACGAAACCGTCTCATCTTGATCAGGAAATTCTAACAATAAACAGTTTTGCTGGTCTTTGATGTGGTGGCATGTCACTGTATAGATATCTCAGTACGTGTAGCAGTGAACATGATCACTGCTTCCTCTGTAAGGCCAGTTAGAGTACTAAATAAACTAACGTCACACATCTCATTATATCCTTAAGCTTTTCAACTGAATGTCCTCAGTAAAACAGCTTGTAAACAAAACTCAAAGTATCACATTTACTTCATTATTGAAAGTCACTGTTTAAGGAAAAATTGTTTTACAAAAGCTAGTATAATGTGCAACAGATCCACTTTTTTTTATATTAGTGCTTGCATTCGTTTTTCTGCCTCCAAATGTAAATCCTCGTAAAGGGATATTCACCAAAAAATGAAAAATACCTCATTTACTCTTCCTCATGTGGTTTTAAACCTTTATGAATTTCTCTCATCTGTTGAGCACGAAAGAAGATATTTTGACGAATAGTGGTTGCTAAACCACAATCTACTTCAGTGGTAGGAAAAATAAATGCTATAAAAAAGTCGATGGGTCACCCAGCAGTCACAACACCCAGCATTTTTCAAAATATCTTCTTTTGTGTTCAACAGAATAAAGAAACTCAAATAGTTTTAGAAAAAGTGAAGGGTAAACGAAGTAAAGTGAAGTGAAGTAAATGATGACAATTTAGAATAAGTGAACAGTCCCTTTAAGTTGCACGAATATTTGTTGTATATTGTTGTAGTCAAAATTATACATTAATATTTTTTTTAAAGTCAAAATTATATTTTTATTTTATCTCTAGAAATCATTAGAATGTTTATTCATCCTCCATTTTGAAAATTTATTTTCATAAATACATCAAAACATCCTTTTAATTAGTAATATGCATTGCTAAGAACTTAATTCTGAGAACTTAAAAGGTGATTATGTCCAGATTAGCTGTTTCATCCACTCCTTACAAACCATACACCAATAGACAGCTTATGTATTATTGTATAAATCTAAATTTTAAAACAAAATGACACTTACAACTAGATATTTGGTCCAGGGTAACTATTAACACTTTTACTAGACTAGGGTTGTCACGATACTGGAATTCGGTACAAATCGATACTGAAATTTTAAAAACGTCCATTTCCCACTAACATTTGAGCGCTGTGGAGCATGCTCTTAAACAGCGCTGATTTGCCATTGCGTTCAAGTGCTCAACAGAAATGACTGTGATTGGCCGTGAAGGTCATCGGTTCACTGAACTCATCGCTGTTTACTGAGTGTAACCACAGATACAGGGACACTGGATCGTTTTCAAAGTCAGCTGGTTTGTCTATAAACGGACATACGACCGATCCACGGATAAACCACGGATTTAAATTGCTCTGGTGTACCTGTATCTGCGCTTACACTCCGTAAACAGCGATGAGTTTGGTGAACCTTCACAGCCAATCACTGTCATTTCTGTTGAGCACGTGAACACAATGGCAAATCAACGCCGTTTAAGACTGTGCTCCACAGCGCTCAAATGTTCAGAGGAAAAGGATGTTTTTAAAATTTCAGTACTGATTGGTATCGAATTCCAGTATCGTGACAAACCTATACTAGACCATTTAAGATCTTCTAGAATATTTAAGATTCTGACATGACATTTTCTAGAAAGACACGTTTTGCTGACAGCGGTTTTTAAGTGTACATTGATGCAGGCTTCATCAGAGGATGTGTAAGTCACTCACCGCTCGGTTCTGTGTGCGGTTCTGCTGGGTGATGGTTGAGTGTTGCTGAGGCTGAGGCTGAGGCTGTGGAGGTGGTAGTAGTTGTTGTTGCTGCTGTTGCTGTTGTTGTTGTTGTTGCTGTTGCTGCTGCTGCTGCTGCTGCTGCTCTTTCCGCTGCTTCATCTGCTGTGCTTCCTCTCTCTGGATCTCCAGCAGGGATTTAGTGGCCATGGGCTGCTTGGCAACACTGCCCCAGCCGGAGAGCTTGGTCTGAGGCTGCTGCTGCTGGACCCGCTGGAGCTCCTGCTGCTGACGTCTCTGCTACAGGAACAATCAACAGAGATAAAGGAAAAGTTAGATCTGTGTTATGAAAAGAAGTTGACAGCTTCTCTGGCTAGTTCATGGCAAATACAGATCAAATTTATTTTTATATACATTTTATAAGTAACACTTTTCTATAATGAAGAGGTAACAGTAAAAAGATAACAATCAATAATACATTTAAAGTTAAATAAGATAAAAATCTCAAACAGTTTAAGATTTACTTTTGATAAAAATTCTATTATCATATCGTCATTATTCACATTTAAAATCAATTCCTTTAAAATTTGTCCAGATAAAAATTGTTGTCCGACAACATAAAAAATAGGGCATTGCAAAAATATATGTTTGACAGATAATGATGCAATGTAAATAAGTGAGTCTTAAGGCTGGTTTATACTTCTGCGTTGAGTAATCGCCTTGACCCATGTCGCCTGCCTTGCGCGTAGTCGTTCATTTATACTTCAGGGTGCTGCTTGTGTTGCTCTGCAATAACACTTCCGAAACGCTAGCTGGCAGTAGCTTTTTATGTTTCTCTTTGTTGAGTTTCTTCGTGGGTGTTTTGTTTTTTCTGAACGCTACCTTAATGTACAAGTAGCTCAAACTTGTTCATTTAGTGGCGAAAACCGGCCGACATGCAACAACTTTAAACACAAAACAAAAGTTTTCATCTGAAGCTCCTTCGTGGGACTTGACACTTGTAAACACTCGCTTCATCGAGCTTGCAGCTCTCAGCACCACCCACACTCGTCAGCCCTACCAAGTGGACTCGCTTGCGCTACGTGTCGTTACATTTTTTGAGAGGTCCGCGTCAACCATGGCGAGGGCTATGCGACTGCACGAAGGCTGCGCTGGACCATACATGTGCGCTTGACGCAGAAGTATAAATCAGCCTTTAGTTTGTCCAATACGGGATCTTGGATAAACAATGTCATTATGTCTTGAGTTAAAAAAAACTGCTTGATTTTTTTTCTAATAAGGTCTGGATTTCAAGAAGTTTATTATTTGTCCACTGATCCCATTCTGCTTGCCATTTATTTAGAATATAGTTTGATTAGTGGTTTCAAGTCTGAAGGTGGGATTTTGTGCTTATTTCTTGCTGTAAGAGCTGTTTCTGCAACTTTGTCTGCTTGTTTGTTTCCAGGAAGCCCAACATGTCCTGGAATCCAGCAGAAAACTATATGATAAAAGTTTCTCTGTAATTCATTCACTTTAATAAAAATTTCAATAATAATAAAATACTTCTTTGTTATGCAGTTTCTGTGTTATGATTACTTTTCATGGTTCGTGGCTTCTGTCTGGTATTATTTTATATCAAAAAAGAAAGCTTGAGTTGATGATTTGTTTGTTTATTGCCACATCAGCAACTTTTTATATACATACATTACATAACTTCAAAATTCAATAAGAGATGATACAAAAACAAAAAACATTTAAAATTTTATATTAAAAAACATTAAATATGATTTTTCAGTTTGATTACGATAAAGAACTTGAATTTCTTCCTGAGACACATTTTAAAAAAAACATCTGCTTAAGTTGAAGAGGAAAGTTTTTCATACCTCTTCTCGAGTCTGTCGTTCTCTCTCCTCCTCCAGTTTCTGGATTTCAGCGAGCGAAAGAGCATTTTGAGACTGTGAGAGACTGTTTGCTGTGGTCGACTGCTGACCCCACTTGGAGGACGAAGGTAGCTGTGAACATACAGAGGGAAAAATATCAAACAATCAGTCCACATATGAACAGGGTTTTTGTTTTACAGGTAATGTACCAGCCATTCTACTAGAACACGTTTCCTTCTGTAAAATAATCTTTAACATAAACCTGGTATTTCAATGACTATACAAAAATAATAATCATTTGTTAATGATCAAATCAGTTGTTAATATAAAGTATAAATTTTGTGTTTACATATTTTAATTATAAATATAACATTTAACATTTATTTAAATTATATTGTAAGTGAATAATCTTATTGGAAATAAATAAATTAAAAACGAACACTATATAACAATTTGATTATGAATTTCTATACGAATAATAATAATACTTACAACTACTATAAACATTAATCCATGCATGCATTTAACTATAAAACGCAACAATATACTCACAACAGGCTTCCAACTCTTTCATAAACAGCCAATTCACAGACTTTTTAAAGCACCATTAATTTCAAATTAAGCACTATTGTAATTCACACCCCAGCATATGTAGTGTCATGAAAGTCCTAATTAGGGATGCAACAATTCACTTGACTCACGATGCGATACGATTCAGGATACTAACCTCACGATTCACAATTTTCTTAAAATAATTTGAGACAAATTTAAGGTGAACAAGAGCGCTTTCATTTTTTCCTCAAATGTTGCACAATATTTTTACTAAATAAAAATTTTTCTGCAATAACTAAATTGGAATTTTAAAACAAAATCCAAATAATACAAACTAGGCATTCCACTGGCTCATGGTGAATAGTTACATCCCTAGTCCTAATTGTACTTAACATCTCCCTTTCATGTAGTATTTACATAAAAAATGTGAGTATGATGGTTTTTTGAATGTGTCATTTTCATAGAACTTTAATAAAAGTTGCTACTTTTAATATTACTATTATATATTCTATGTTAATATTACTATGTTAATATTCAAATGTGGTTTCTGAAATATTTATAAAATGTGAATTATTTGTCATAGTTCTTGTACAAGATTTAAATTTAAGATTTTTTTAATTAAGAATTTCTAGTTTTTTATTCTGTTTTTGACAGCAGCATAACAACTGAATTGAAATAAAACCAAAAACTAACTTTGTTTCAAATTTAATATAAGCACTTTCAAGGACCTGTGTTTGCTTTTAAGTACTTTCCAGGCCTTGAATCCATATGTCTGAAATTCAAATACTTTCAAGAAGTATGGGAACCCCGTCACAAAATAAGGTAATAAATATTAAAGAGCTCCTAGTTTAGTAGGGATGCACCGCTCCCGAAACTTGAATCAAATATCGGTTCGATACCGCATATTTTTGCTGGATCGAGTATCTGCCAGCTGGTACCGATCCAAATCCGAACTTGCACATGCGCTATATTCTGTGTAATTTATAAGCCAACAAAAGCAATGAAGGTAGCCTATTATAAGGCACTAGAAAATTGTCATGTAGGCCTACTATATCCTAAATGTTCTGAAGCCATTCTATAGCTTAATGTGAAGTACAGATGAATATTCACGAGATTAAATTCATGATCAATTCAGCGCTTCCCTCCGCTGCGCCTGTCAATCATTCTCCATTCATTCACAATTCAAGCTGTGTGTCTCGTTCATGACAACTCAAAATACTTTCTCCAAGACTATTTGTTCCTGTTAATATAAGTAATCAGTGGAGAAATGCATGTTGTTTTGCATTAAATGGATTAATTTTGACCTGCAACAAGCAGTTCATTGCTGTTTCTAAATCATGTTGCACTGTGCCTGTTAGATCAGCAGTTCGCAACATTGGAGTAGAGAGGGTTATTACCTGCTCTTCACACATAAAGTAGGCCTACTTGAAATGTTAAATTAGAAAAGGCTCAATAATCCTCAATGCACGGATTTCTTTCCTTTGTGCTGCTGTTTTGGAAGTGTCTGCAGATAACGGAGAGCTGCGCGCTGTGTCTCAGTGATGCATCAAGTGCTTCATTCATGCACCGGTTGCGCAGATGCAATGTGTGCCGCTCCGTAAAATTATTCTGTAATATTAAAAGTTTCTGTTCTCTCGCCTTTCTGACTGAGCTTATTCTTCCGAGAGTTATACTTTCAGTGCTGTGAATAGTTTGTAAAGCCTGGCTCAGATGTTGATTAAATGACTAAAAGTGAAACTGACGGGCGCAATATGGATTGTCATTAACAGAAAATTATTTAGCCTAATATAGGCTACTCTGAAACTGTGAATATTTCACTGAAATCTTATTCATAATAATATTTTATTTAACAGACCAGTTTGTGTTTTGATTAGGGTCAATAGTGGTAGCCTATTACAGATTTCAAAGAAAAACCCTAATATTAAAAAAAGGAAACATAAGCTGGACCACAACAGATCAATGTCATAACAAATGCTCAAATAATGTAGCCTAGTTTACAGCAAGCATCATGTTTTTAGTTAGATTGTGCCGTCCGTCATTTACTCCAGGCCTATGGGTCTGTTATTTTTTAAAGGAGATATATTATTTGAGTTTATCACAAGAACTATAGAAACTGTATTATGGCTAAAAGAACTAAAAACAAAAAAACGGCACAGATTGGGATCGGATCTGTATTGGTCGATACTCGGAATTTTGGTATCGGGATGGGATCAGTTAAAAAAAAATGGTATCGGTGCATCCCGATATTTTAGTAAATTAAAATGTGTTCTCCTCACTACAAAGATGGGAAGACAGAAAATTCGGTTTCTTGTTAAACTATCCATGAAAAAATATATTTGTTTACTAGATTTACTATCATTTTGTACAGACGTTCATATAAATATGAAATCTAATAAAAGATACATTATTATTAGGCTACAAGATGACATCTTTTAGGAAGTGATCTGCAAAGGCAAGTAAATATATGCTGTGCAGAATGTTCACCTTCATCTGTGCGAGCTGCTGTTGTTGCTGCTGCTGCTGGAGTCGTCGGAGCGCCTCCTGCTGCTGCTGTCTCTGTCTCTGCAACTCCTGCTGTCTCTGTGCCTCCTGCTCTCTCTTCTTCTGATCCTCCTGCTGTTGTCTGAGCAGTGCGGCTGCAGCGGCCGCGGCCTCCTCCTCCAGCCTCTTCTCTTCCTCGCGCCGCCTCTGAGCTTCCAGTTCTTCCTGCTTCCTCCGCTCCTCTTCCTGCTGAAAATAATGTAAATTTAAAAAAAAAAAAAAATTCTTATAAAAATGCTGCCAATTTGTATAAAGAACAATGGTTACTAATGAAACAAAGTATAATGAAAATATTACCAATAACAAAGCCATTGTTTAGCTTACAAAAATATACTTTATAAGACTGACAAAGTAACTAAAGCAGGCATAATCATAATTTTTTTTATTTAAATGAAAAATGTTAATTCTTCCATAGTATATGCATTACATTATGCGATCACTTAATGATCATGATCACATTTTACAATGAGGATTCATTAGTTAATGTTTACTAAAATGAACAAACCTTGTACAGCATGTATTAATTGTAGATTATTAACATTTATTGATGCATTATTAAAAATAAGAGTAAAAGTAACAAGAACTAGTGACGAAGAACTTTGTTTTCATTACTGTTAACAAAGATGAATAAATTCTGCAGCAAATGTATTGTTCATTGCTTGTTCATAGGAATGTAACAATTCACCTGATTCGATACGATTCATGATACTAATATCACGATTTAGTCACGATTTTTTAACAAAATTATTTGAAACAAATTTAAGGTTAACAAGAGCCCTTTCATGTTTTTCTTACATTTTTTCTTTTTGCTAAATAATATATTTTCTGCAATAACTAAATTGCTATTTTAAAAACAAATTCCAAATAAAGAAATAATAATACAAACTAAAGAAGACTCATTACTATAAACTAATTAATACTGTGACTGTGCTGGGATTTTACACTTTTAAAAATAAATATCAGCATATCTATGTTTTCTGGCATAAGCTGAGGTCTTTGCACATTTACAATGTCCCCTGCTGATGAAAAAACTCTTTCACTGAGGACTGAGATGGCTGGTGTGGAGAGGAAAGCCTTTCTGAAACCAGAGAGCAGTGTTCATAGAGGTGGTCAATAGGCCCTCTGCTCCTGGGGACTGGCCACTGGCATAAACTACCGATTATAAAATGACTAATTATATGATTATGGTGAATAATTAATATTACTTGCATAATTAATTAGTATAAGCATCAGTATGATGCACTTAAGAGATAATCTTGAACGTTTAAATATTCAATAATAATAAGCCAATGTTTAAAAACTGCATAAACTAATTTGAAAAGGAGCGGGTAGAATAATCTAATACCTGGTTCTGCAACAGAACATCTTTCTCTTTCAGATTGAAAAACATCACACTTTCACTATGAAAACACTGATGCACCGTGTGATCTCCGTAGCACTCGTCGGAGCAAGCGGAGCTGCCAATCCTCCGGTCCATGTGGTTTGGCTTATTAATTTAACAATTTTTTTTTTTGCGTATAGACGTCTGTGGCTGTAGTTTTTCACTGTGCTGACTGTGAGTTTATGTGCATCATAATCATTCTTCTGTTAGTGTAATTAAACGACTCGTGAGGGCAGGAAGTGATTCTTCTACATAGGAATCGCTATCAAAATGTTTATGTTTTGTGTTGTTTAAATCGACCAAAATAAGTAATGCAGAACAGCGTTTATGGATTTCCAAATGTTTTTGCTCATAAAGGGGGAAAAGTTCAAGAAATGGGCAGAAAAACAAACGAAAATGCAGCATGTAATCAACATTCATTCAATACATCCATGTGTTACATCCATCTTTTTTTTGAATGCGATAATTTGACAGCACCAATAAAGATTACAGGTCTAGCTATGTGTATAAATATGTTAATGATGTGTTATATAAAAATCAGATGCAACCATCACACTTAGATTATACAAAACCCAGGAGAATATAAAAACCCAGGAGAATGGCATAACGTACCCTGCCATGTAATCGCTGCAATGAAATCCCTGTCTTCTTTTGCAATAATCCATGTCTTTACTGGTGTTTTGGTGGAATAAAGAACTGTAATGTGGTTGATATTAAGTTCATTAACAGAATTTAAAAAACAAATTGTAAAAAATGCAACCCTTGCGACAAAACTAGATGGTTATTATTGTTAAGCACTGTTTATCCCTTACAAAAATAAATAAATAATGTAGACTATGCGTCCACGCTTTTGTATGCTTTCATCTGTTATTTCGTGATGTCTGGAAGATATTCGCATGGGGAAATCTATAGTAATTTATCATTTATAATAAACATGTTTTTGAACCACATACTAAAGTGTATATTGTGCTCTTTGTTAATGAATGCTACAGAATACTGAAGCATAGTAAACTAACGTTACAGTATTTATTACAGTTGATCAGAGTAAACTGTGGTGCATTTTTAATGGTGTATAATTATAGTGTAGAAAACTGTAGCCTATTGAATAATTTGTTTATTACTACAGTTGTGTTGTACCACAGCAACAATATAATTTCTAGTTTAATTCAAGTAATTATCTATAGTATGCTTCCAAACACTATAGTATTTACTATAGTATTTTTTATGTAACGTAATAGCATACAGTATACCACCTCGATGACAGGCTAATATATTTTAGTTTAGTTGAAAACTCGCCCCTCTTCATAAGGATCATGCCCCACATATGTGCTTATTTTCTATTTATATTTCTATTTATATGAAATACAGACTTTCCTCTATGTCTCCCATTTAGTTTTATACTTCCTGCCCTCCATCTGAATTCCGCGCGTCACCAGAACCACGTGATTGAAAACAACCTATTTGCACATGGTTTGTGTTTTGTCTAGCACTTCTTTTGCTCGCTGCTGATGTGCAGGTAAAGTGAGATTGCCCCCTCTGTTCAAAACATGTATTGCGATTCATTCAACATTTGTACCGGTATGAATAGTCACATATTTGAATAGATTTTTCAACCGGCTCAAGGTGAATCGTTACATCCCTAGTTGTTGATGTTAGTAAACAGATCAGTATTGTTAAGTGTTACCATGATCTTTTTCGCCTAACTTTGTTATTGGCAACAATTATTTACAAAGCCAAATTAGACTTAAAATCCATTTTCTATTAAATGTTTGCATCTATGCTGGTCTCACCTGTTTGCGGAGGAATTCTTCCCTTTGTCTCCTCTCCTCTTCTTCTCTTCTCCGCTCCTCCTGTCGCCGGAGAGCCTCCTCCTGAGCTAACCGTTCCTCCTCCTCTTTTTTCCGCCGCTGCGCCTCCTCCTGCTCCCGCTGTCTCTTGAGAGCCTCCTCCTACAGAAAACACACCATTAACGGCACTGAGCAAAGTGGAAATATGCAACAAATACTTTTTTCGGAGCTGGTAGCAGCAGTTTCTTTCATTAACACCAATTTGATACAGTACCTAAAAGCTAAAACTCATTGGCTAACATTACAATAATTTAGATTAAACAATTCTATAAAACATTTTATTGACTATATTGATCATATTAAGTATTTATACTAATATTTTATTTTTATTTACTTAAATTGAATCCTTTTCTCTTTCCCTTTTATTTTTATTTATAATTATTATTATAAATAAAAAAAATAAAACAATTTATATTGTGGTATTTATATATACTTATTTATTTTTAAGTTTTTATTTGTATTTTCATTTATGCATTTACTTCTTTGATTACTATTATTATAATGTCTCTCCAAACACCTGTAATTTCAGACTGAAATAATTGATGGCTAAAAAACTATTGCATGTTCGATTCTGGGTAAGGGCTGTTGGGTTTGTAAATGTGTATACTTTAAAATGGATAAAAATATGAAGAAAAAAAAACAAACAAAAAAAAACTCAGATTAGGGCTGCGTGATATTGGTAAAAATAAATAAATAAATAAATAAATAAAAATCACATTGCAATGTTTTCCTTTTCTGTGATATATTTTCAATTTTCAAGTTTATTTATATAGCGCTTTTTACAATGTAGATTGTGTCAAAGCAGCTTAACTTAACCAGTCATGTTCTAGTTTCACTACTGAAAGTTCAAACACTGAAAGTATAAGTTATACATAAAGTATATATAACTTGAAATAAATAACTTTAATATTTGTGAAGAATTCACTATTTTAGAAAGGCTACAGTGATTGTGTAGGAGAGTACATCTGCGTAAAATATAATAAACTAGATAAAAATTTAAAAAAACAATTCAAAAGGGATTTTTCTTGGAAGTCTTAATGGTAGCAGGGTTTCTGCGGGTTTCACAAAGTCAAATTAAACATACACATATCTTTAAAAAAAATCTTTAAAAACTATAATTAACTAACGTATGCGCAACAGTCTGTCCAGGTCAGTGTCCTCACCCATAAATAGACAATAAAATACAAATTTTATTGTAAGACAATAACTAAATAGAGTAATTGTAAATAGAGTTTTGTTAAAAGTTCTATAGAGATGGACTGTTGGTGATTGGATGCGTGTTGGGTAGCTTTACATGGACATAGGAAAATTAAGACCTGTTTGCAATTATTTAAGACCTACAAGACAAAATTTCAGTGAACTTAAAACGTTTTAAGGCCTAAAATCTTTTTTTTTTTTAATTTAAGACATTTTAAGACCCTGCGGACACCCTGCGTAGTCAGACACAGATAATGAATAATCAAATGTAAAATATCACTTCACGGACTTCAATATTCAAACGAAACTAAAGTAATTTTTGATAAGCCTATAGATCATTTCATGACCCTTAATGATTTCAATTCACTTTAAATTCAATTCACATGCAAATTATGAACTTTGACTCCACCACGGGTACATTTTTCAAATTAATCTACTAAGTAAATTCATTTCAAAATGTGTTTTATGGTCACCTATAATCCTTACTAGAAAGTGAAACATCCTGTGATGTTGTATTGCAGAACTGAATGTGCACATTGCCATTTCAATGCCGTTTTGGACATTCCTAATTCCTACTAACTAAACTAAAACACTTTTTTACATGACCGAACAAAGCAGTCAGTAATTAAGACCAATTAAAGAATTATTATTTATGTAAACACAAATGACAGTGCTGCAGCAATAAAGCATGCCTTGTGTGCTTGAATAAAAAAAATATCCTTTCATGCACTTATTTGTTTTTTTTTTTCAGCCTGATTTCACGTGGGTTTTTTTGAGCCTGATGTACACAGCATTTTTTGTCGTCTCCTGACCTGCTTGCGTCGTGCCATCTCTTCTTCCTCTAAACGCTTCCTCTCTTCCTCTTGTCTCGCACGCAGAGCCTCTTCCAAACGCTTCCTCTCCTCTTCTTCCCTTTTGGCCCGAAGCTCTGCCTCCCGTCTCTCAATCTCCAGCTTTGGAGCAAAACAGACAAGACTATTTAAGAAAGAAAGAAAAAAACAAAAAAGTAAAATGCATTCATGTACTAGTGTCATATCTTGCCCACCTTCAAAGCTTTGGCTTTCTCCAGCTGTTCAATGGAAGACGCTTGAGGCATATTGTCTAGTGGCAGATCCCATACGCTACTCCCTTCCCAAGCTAAAACAAACAAACAAAAACAGTCAAACTTCTCAATTTACTTGACCATTTAAAGGAATTGTCCACCCTAGGCATGAGCTGGTATAAGATTCTAAGAGAACCTTGGGTAAAATCACGGTATTGTGATTTAAAAAGTTCTTTTTGAATGTCTGGGTAAAAAACAACATTTTTTTGTTGTCGCCCCATCCACACTAGAATTAAAATATCTTCAGCATTTACTCACTCAAGTGGTTTTAAACATTTAAGAATTTCTTTCTTGTTGAACACAAACAAGATATTCTCAGAAATATATTTTTAAAAATATATATTTAAAAATACTATGGAAGTCAATGGCTGTTTCTTCCACATTTCTTCAGTAAATCTTCCTTTGTGTTCAACAGTAGAATCTCAGTTAGGAAGCAACTTAAGTGTGATTAACTGACAAAATGATCATTTTTTGGGTGAACTATCCCTTTAACAACTCATTTTGAATCTTATCAAAAAATAATAACTTGCACTCCTAAAGACCTTATAAAAAATAAACAAACCAATATATTGAATTGTGAATTGCAATGTGTTTTACATCTAATCCAGCACTTATGGCCCTTTTACACTGAGTGGTACGATATGGGTCACCTTTGTCAGGCTTGTGTCTCCACTGCCAAAGGGTACCAATGGAAATGTCAAAGTAAAGCTGTATAGGTCATTCACATATCATACGAGAAACACTTCTCAAAAAACAGATGCTTTATACACAAATACTTATGTAGAAATGTTCATTACTAACCTTTCTATGAACATGATTTGATCATAACTGCAGATCAATGATTGCGCAAAATAGCCTACTGTAACGTCTGCGATTATATAAAATAAATTAATGCAACATATATGAACACATACAGACCCTTACACTCTTCGATGTTACCAATTACGGAAAAACTACACACAGCATACATTTGGTGCTTATTACGATTTGCTTTTTGGTACCTTTTGACAGTGGAAACGGCCATAAAAGCATATTGACCCACACCGTACTGTACCACTCAGTGGAAACGGGCCATTAAAGCTCCACAATCAGATGCTGATCACGAACCCAACGTGTGGTTGCTTTAAAGGTATAGTTCACCCAAAACGTACAATTTTGTCATCCTTTACTCACTTGTCCAAAACCAGACTGAGCTTATTTCTTATTTCAAACACTAAAGAAAATAAATTAAACTAAAATTTATTAATATTGTTTTGTCTTCCACAGAGTTTTGGATCTCAAAGTTTTGGAAACACCTGAGTGAGAGTATAGACCATTTCGATGTGGTCATGTGAACATTTCCTGCTTGTTATCAAACTATTTCATAACTGTAAGAAGAGGCAATTCAATCATAACTCAACGTTAAAACAGCTATCATAACATTATTTATCAATATGTGGCTCTTTTTGGATTCTCGGAAGCTATAAAAAAAAAATAAATAAAAAATGTAAAACAGGAAATACACTAAGACCATTGTTTTTGTTTACATCCCTCAAAATGGTCTATATGGGGAGTACTTTTTTGGCTATCACTTTAAGTTTTTGGGGTAAAAACAAAACAAAACAAGTGAATGATATGAATATTGTGAATGAATTTAAAAACTAGATACAATCTCAAAAGCCACTGTTCTACTTAAAAGCAAAAAAACAAGTCTGACAAACGCCACACTTGCAACATGCTCTGCTAAAGCGCCATTTAGCCGAGTTAAGGCACTTGAAACAGGGTAATACCATCAGACAATGAGTCATTTCCAAAACTGAACGAGCGTTGCGTTACTGTAAGTGAGCGTAGACAACAAGCATGCCAGAGATAAAACATGAGCACTGCAGGAAGAGCACTGCCCTTTTTTCCATTTAAAACCACTGTGGAACTGCTGATGTAACGAACTGATGGCTTCTACACAACAAACAAGATCAAGTTAATATCTGCCACCATCTGTAAAATCATCCGAAAGTCGAAAATGAGAGGCTGATGAATGCATTATCTGTGGGAAAGTATGAAGGCAGAAAATGTGTTTTAACGACAGAAATGGCAACATACCCATGGGAAAACATGAGATATTCTACATTAACTTTATTACATTTAATGAAAGACTTAAGTTAGTACGTTTTATACTTCTACAACTTTGTAATATTTTCAACCTTAAAGTCCACGTGAACCAGATGATGCTGCAGGCATTTATTTGATGATGGGGGTGGGGTTTTATTTTATCTTTCCCTCAAAGCAAACCAACAGTTGAAGATAAGCATATCTCTCCTAAGCTTTCAATTTGACATAATCAGAAAACGACTACTTTTTAGAGCGGAAGCAAATAGTTTGATTTTCAATGAAGATTACTAAAACATTTTTTATTTTCAGTGAATTAAAGGGATAGTTCACCCAAAAATTTAAATTCTGCCATTATTTACTCACCCTTTACTTGTTTCAACCTTTAAGAGCTTCTTTCTTCTGTTAAACACAAAAGAAGATATTTTGAAAAATGTTGGAAACCTGTAACTATTGACTTTCATAGTATCTGCTTTTCCTATTATGGAAGTCAGTGGTTACATGATTCCAACATTTTTCTAAATATCTTCTTTTGTGTTCAGCAGAAAATGTATAAAAGTTTGGAATCACTTGAGTGAGTAAATGGTGGATAAATTTCATTTTTGGTTGAACGATCACTTTAAATTGTAATGGATTTGGTTTTACTTTATGAATAATAATGTGCACTAGCGAATTTTAAATAAAAATATTGTACGAATACTACTTGTGTGTCCTTGCAGTTTTCATTATGTTTAGCTGATTGTTTGGAGTTTTATAGACTTCAGAAAAAAGGAAATAATGAGCAGGATATATTTTCATTCTAACTGTAAATATCTAAGGTGAACATCTATCCGTAAAATATTATACACAGGCTTCATTTAGTATATCTGCTGATTTGAATCTTATATGTGCATTATTTGGTTACATCTGAAAAACTCAGTGGCAAAAACATGAATCAGCTGCATGACAGACAGACCAACTCAATATTATATTGATGACACGGTAGCACTGTCGCCTCACAGCAAGAAGGTCGCTGGTTTGAGCCCCGGCTGGGTCAGTTGACATTTCTGTGAAGTTTGCATGTTGTCCCGGTGTTAGTGTGGGTGTCCTCCGGGTGCTCCGGTTTCCCCCACAGTCCAAAGGCATGTGCTGTAGGTGAATTGGGTAAGCTGCTAGATGCTATGAAACACCAATATGGTGCGGCTAAATATCCACTTCAATATAAATGGCCCTGGGAGTAAGTAGGTAAGTATAGTGCATATTTAGTACCAGTGCAGCTGCTTTGTTAAAACAAAACTAACTTAAATCATTACCTGCCAAAGTTAATTATATATAGCAGCTTTGTTTGAATTGAGATTAAAATTAAGATAAAAAACTCAAATTAAAATCACAGCACAGTTCAGCACGTGATTAAGCAAATAAAATTCCCCGTCCCCATCATCATCTGCAGAAACATCTGGTTCACGTGGACATTAAGGCTGAAAACATTGCAAAATTGCAGAAGCATAAAAAGAACTAACTTAAATATTTAGTTAAATTTTATAAAGTTAATGTAGAATATCTCATGTTTTCCCATGGGTGTGTTGTCATTTCTGTATAAAATATGTTAAAACACATTTTTCTGCCTTCATCTTTTCCCGAAATAGTGCATTCATCAGCCTCTTATTTTAGACTTGATGATTTCAGAGATGGTGGTAGATACTTAACAAATTTAAAAAAGCTTAAAAAATAAAAATAAAAAGTGGAAACAGATATTGGCCATCAAAAAAAAAAAAACAAGATCAGTGCTTCACTACTATTTAGAGCAGATCTCGGCGTTAACGTACTGCTGGGAGCGGCGGGCTGTAAGTTTGGAGAACAGGATGCCTGAGTGGACGGGTTTTGCATTTCCCAAACAGAACCCGAGTCTGGAACAGACATGGAGCGTGTGACGGGAGGTAAGAGGCTCTGTTGCGGCTCCGGCGTTCTGCAAGAGCAAATCAAGCAAACTGTAAGATGGTGTTACAGATGATCAACCACAACACCAGTGCAATGTAACACTCCACCGACACATTGATATGCTAATTTGCCACTGTCCTTTCTTTACCCAGATGACTGTGCAATTGTGACAGAAACAAAAGCAGTGTTATCACACCTGATCTTAAGCGCCTGATGGAGGAGAAGATTGAGCTGCTGCTGTGGTGGTGGTGGTGGAGGAGGAGCAGAGCTTAACACTTTCTGCTGCAGAGCATATTGTTGCCTAAAGGAAAAGAGAGTGATTTGTGCTGTTAACAATTAAATCATTGATTTAAAATTAAAGTAGCATTGTTTGCATGACCAATTTTTTTTAAATCATTATTTTAAGCAAGGACACATTCAATTTATCAAAATGTAACAGTATATCTGTAAACACTGTTCTTTTGAATGCTCCATTCTAAGAATCCTCAGCTTATACAAAAGCAATAGTGAAGACAATAATGAATGTTTTATGAGCTGCAGATCAGCATAATAAAATGATTTATGAGGTATTGTGTGGCACTAAAGATAATGCTAAATATACAGCATTGCCAAAAAAAAACATTTACAAATAGATATTAATTACTAGAAAATGAAATAGTTTAAAACTGTATTATGACTGCTTTATTGTACTTTCGTTTTTTAACAAAAGGTCTTGGTGTGCACAAAAGTCTACAACTCAAAAAACCCAGTGGATTTCTGTTTGAATGCTCCATTCTAAGAATCCGGAGTTTATACAAAAAATTTAAGAAGCAACAGCAAAGACAATAATCAATGTTTCATGAGGCGCAAATCAGCATAATAAAATGATTTATGAGGGATTGTGTGGCACTGAAGATGATGTTAAATATTCAGCATTGCCAAAAATTGTTTATTTCATTTACAAATTTATTAAAAAAGAAACTAGTTACCAGAAAATCAAACAAATTGAAACCGTATTATTACTGCTTTACTGTACTTTTTTTTTTACATAAGGTCATGGTGTGCATAAAACTCTACATTTAAGTTTTATGCACACCATTTAATGCCATTTCAGCAACAATGAATATTTTCATGGCAAAACCATTTCATTAATAAAAACACAATTAAAAAAAACTAAATTTACATCCTGGTGATACTTTTTGCTGAATATAACAAAACGTTAATTACTGTAATAAAAGTCACACTAATAGTAAATATGCTGTATTTTGCAGCCAAACTGGGTCAAATTTTAACAAATAGTATGCAATATATAGTAACATGATGTGTAATTATCAAACAAATTAAACAGGAGTCATGTATTATTAACTATTATTTTTTGCTGCTATTAATAATAATAAAAAAACACTTCATAATCTACTCTCATACCTGAGTAAATACTGATATTGCATCTGCTGTAGCTGATACATATTTAGAGCATTAATCTCCTGTTGCCTCTTCATCCTCTCTTGATCTGCATCTCCCTATATTGAACCAAACACACAAATGAAAGCTTTTCGGATGCCGAACAACAGTGCAAACTCATTTTAGGTGAGACATTTGAAAAGTGAGCGTCTTTATATTACCAGTATGGGAGGTAGTGTAGGGCCGGGTGTAAAGGGCACTCGTCCCCACAACTTAATCATCTCTCCCAGAGGCTGGAACATCTCGTCACATCCTCGCTTCACCTGCAGGGTCATGGTGAAATAGCCCGCCTGAAACCACTCAGACATCTCCTGATTATTAAATGGTCCTTTGAAAAGACAGACAGAGAAACTGGGGTCACTGAATGCAACTATATATAGAGCTGCACGGTAACATCTAACATTTTTCTAAAGCTTAGCTAACGTCATCAATGGAAAAGGCCAAAGCCATATGCCACAGACCATGTTGTAATGCATTCAGTAATTTGTAGTCGAGTACTCAGACACAAAGTAACTAATTAGCTGTAGATTAAAATTATTAATACTTAGAATTATGTATAAACAAATACCTATATACATACATTTTACCATCACACATTTAGCTTGTGCATTTATTAAAAAAATAAATGGAGATTAAGCTTAAAATTAATTAAAAGCACTTAAAGGTTAGTGCTGGGAGAAAATTGCAAAATAAAAGTTTGTTTTTACATAATATGTGTGTGTTATATAAATATATTATGTATATGTAATACACATAATATATTTAGATAGACATTTAAATATAATTATTATTGTATACACTGTTTCTCAAATATATGCATGGGTGTATTTATATATACAAAAATATACACATGCATTACGCAAATGCAAATCTTTATTTGGAATGTGTTTATAACACTACTTAAAAAAACATTGTCAAATCCACATATATTAATATATTAAATCAATAAATTAAATCAATTAAATGAAATCACAAACTTTTTTAACAATAAACCAACATACAATGATTTCTGTAGGATCATGACACAAAGAATGGAAAAAGGGATTTGCACCTTTAAAAAAAAAAAAAAAAAAAAAACAGGAATCGTGTCCATTTTAAAATATTAACAAATTGCTAAATTATTTTTTATTTAGCTAATTTTATGACAATATAATATTTTAATTGCATTTTTGAATATAGGTAGGCTTGGTGAGCATACGACATTTCTTAGTGACATTTAAAAATAAATAAACTTTTGAAATTAACAAGTTTAGTTAGTTTAAATTCTGATTTACGTACCTTGGATTTCCCCTTGCGGATCTTTGTAAAACCATTTGAATGCAGCCTCATGTGTGATGGGAAGAGCTGATGGTTTGGGTCCAATTTTAGAGGCCAAACGCTCATCATCTACACCACCATCCTGGAGGTATGCCACCATTTTCTCAGCTTCCTGTTTCATAGAAAAAAAACAAAAAGAATGTGAATTTCACCAACTGTTCAAACATTCAATCTTTCCAGCAGAAAAACAATGTGGCTGACAGACCTTAAAGTAAAGTGCATTCAGCAGGATTTTGTACCTATAATTTAGACACCAACTTAAAAAAGTGGAGTGTTCCTTTAAGTTGGTGTCTAAATTATAGGTACAAAATACTGAGGAATCATCAGATCAATTTACAACTCCCTTAGAGTTAAACAGTTGAGTTTTACAATTGGTTAATCCATTTAGTCAATCTCTGGGACAGGTGGGAGCACATATTCATTTAACTGGATTAGTACATTAGCATCTTGGTCAAAAAATGACCAAAGAGTTTAGATAATTTTCCAATTTAAAGCTTGAATCTCTTATAGTTACATCGTAAACCAAGACAGACAGAAAATGAAAAGCTGTAATTTTCTGCATTCACATAGGTTATATTGACAGAAGATAACTGATTTTCAGGCATTTTTCAGGCTGCAGTCATTGTACAGCACAAAATCAAAGTATAGTTCCTAGCCATATCGACCTAGAAAATAGCAAGTAAATAAAAATATAAAAACAAATTAATCAAAACTCTGATTCAATGATCCATGCTAAGCTAATCTAAAAGTACTCTGGCCAGAGATTAAAAAAAAATTTAAACTCTAGGGGACTTAAATGAGCCTATTTTTAAAAAGTGGAGCGTTCCTTTAAAGTGGAAGTAAAGCAGTCAGTCAAATTTACATTATTTTGTAAATTGCTTTCCACTTTAGTGAAAATATATTAAACAAACTCCATTAATGTAACCATTTTGAAAAAAGGGCATGTTTTGGTATAGCTTTTAGTGCAAGTGTACTGCCATCTTGGAATATCGCTGTGTCTGACGTCGCGGGGTTGGTTCCATTCCCTCAGCTGAACAGATACAGTGGAAGTAATGGACTGAACACGGAGACTGCAAAGCCTAATTTAGCCCAATGTGTGAAGTTCTGGATGTGTAAACTTCACTGACTGCTACACTTCCACTTTAATATTCAGCTGCAAGATTTTAACTGTACAATAAACAGCTTTTCAGACCTGCTCAAAGTGCTTGAGTCCCTCATCCTCATCCAAGTCCGATGGCAGGGCAGAGGGCCGACTGATAGGACCCACCATGCCCGTGGAGTGTGGCAGAGCAGGAGGAACAGACACTGGCATCTCCATGGGCTTGACCTGCTGGGATTGAGTGGGTACTGACTTAACAGGCAGAACTGAAGGCGTTGGGACCGGAAGATCTGGAAACAGAATCAGGTTTAACTAAAAATTCTTTAATTAAACTCTTATTATATCCAAAAATATATATATACAGAAGTTTTGCATCCGTTTTATTCATGTGGTTTTTACCTGGGAGTGTGTTTGTGACATGCGGTATGGAAATGGCATCCACAATGCTGTTTGATAGGGTTGTGTGTAGTGGTGCTTTACTCAGTTCAGGTCTGATTTCTGGTACTGTCGTTCTCTCTGATGGTCTCTCCTTATCTTCAGCTTTTTCTTGGTGTAAAGGCTGAATGGGTGCCGGGGTGGTGGCCTTGGGAGGAGTTACCACTGTTGAAAATGGTACAGCAACTGGCGACGGCTCTTCTGATTTACTGCTTTCTGTAAAGCAAAAAATAAACTTGATTAAAATCATGACAATGAATGACAAAAAGGGCTGTTGAAACATGAACTCACTGTACAAAAAAGAAGACTTCAAATTGGAAAATCTGCACTACTGTCCAAAAGAAACTGGCTTTAATAAGATTGTTTTAAGAAATTTGTAGTTTTATTGAATAAGGATGTTTTCACACAAACATTTTAAATAAATACTTTATATAAAAACTTCTTTTCAAAAACATTAAAAAGATTCTTACTGACCAGTAAGCTACTAAACAACTAATAAGTGTTTATTTGGAGATTTAAAGTAGCCAACAGGAAACTATACTTCCTTCTCACCTTCATTTCGATCACTTTCATGCCTAGTATTTGTGTCAGTATCTTTGGTTTGTTCAGTTTCACTGTCATCCTTTTCTGCATATTCGTCATTCTCCTCCAATGGCCGGAAGTCCAGCTCCGCCTCTTCCAGGATCGGCTCCTTAGAAGCTTTCTAATTGAACAATCATCAAAAGTCACAATAATTTACACAGGCTTCTCTATTGACTACTCAAAAATATAGAAAAAAATTATCAAAATTTAACCACTCACTTCCAGTGCCCTCACCTTAAGTGAGAGGAAGGCCCCTGAGGAGTCAAATGTCCCCGTCTCCTCTTCTGCGTCTTCCAGACACCATTCTGGTAAACTGTCCCTCTCCTCCTCTACGCTCCCGCTGCCCGACCGAGGCCTACGGTAACCACTGCGCTCCTCATCCCCGAAACCGAAGCGTCGACGTTGATCTGGGTGTTCCCGCCACCCTGCTGATCGTGGACCATCTGGAAATAAAGACATTACAGTAACATATTACAATAAGGTTGTATTAGTAAATGTTAATGTATTTACTAACATGAACAAACAAAGAACAACCCATTTAATACAGTATTTGTTGACATTCGTTAACGTTGATGGAAAAAAATTGTTCATCGTTTATGCTAATTCACAGTACATAGCTAATGTTAACAAGCATGAATTTAGATTTTTAATAATGCATAAGTAAATGTTGAACTGATTAATAAATGCTGTAAACCTTAATGTAAAATTATGTAAACCTTATTGTAAAGTGTGACAAAAATTGTCACAACATGTGCAAATTAAATATACCAAAAAATTGTATGTGCCATACCTGGACTTGGAGGACACCATCGTTCGGTTTCCCGACGAGAGCCTGCAAGCCTCCAGCCGCTATCATCCTCCTCTCCGTTCAGCTCGTCTCGAGTCGTGCGCCAGTTGTCACACTCTGCACGAATGAACTCATGCTTTCGGGCATTCACTGCAACAGGGTCCTCATAGTTTGCCCTTACTTTTGGGAAATAAATAAGTGACATGTTATATATTTGAAGCATTTAAGGCAGATTCAATAATCCCATGCATGTTCAAAAGGGGGGGGGGGGATTCTCTTTTGCTCACCAAAACCATATTTTAATTTACAAAAATACAAAAACAAAACTGTACTTTTTGTGGAATCTGTGTTCTATAATTAAGTCAAAAGCACAGCATTTATTAATTAATTAATAAAAGCACAACATTTTAAAATACAAATATTTTGTAACCACATAGTGTATAATTTTGATATAGATTAACTTGATGCATGTTTGCTAAACAAAATAATTAAAAATAAAAAAGGCTGACCCCAGACTTCTGAACAGTGTTTGCTAAATCTATGAACAAAAAGCAGGCCTTACTGTGATTGAGTGGAAAATGGGCTGGTGCTCCATCTACAGACAGACACAAAATTGGTTAAGTGCTGACATTCAGTGTGATACATTACATCACATGCCACTCTTTTTAGGGTACAGTGCCACTTTTTAATCCCACAGCTACCCATAAACAAACAACAACATGCTAATTTTGCCTGTAGAAGGCAAATGTTTCCTGTGGCCTCATGTTTCTCATAAACAATCTCAAACACATGAGCTGTATATGAGCATTATTAAAAAGTTCTAACATACTAACCTGGATCTTTTCGACCTGGCTTTTCAAACCTTCTGTCTCCCCTGGGCAGGAAAGAAGAAAAGTGTTAAACGGGTAACCTGAAACAAACACGTAGGTGGCAGCGGGGAATTCCCAATACAATTAATTTGTTCTTTCTCCCCATTTATCTTTGATAAATATCTGGCTCGCAAAAAAATTATTCTTTCAGCACTTCATCTGCATATTCCGAGTTATCAATCAACATGTAGTTATGACTGCTTAAAGACAGTAATCCAGTACCTCTCCTCCCAACTCTGGGAGCGATGCATCTCTCTTCCTCCACGGCCAAAACCTCCTTCAACGTCATCAAAACTTCTTTGGTAAAACCCATCTCCTCTGCCTCTCCCTGTCAAGCAAACGAAAGCAAGATACACAAGTCTAACTTTTGCTCCACTAGCAGTACGTGAGAAATTCAGTGTGTGCACTGAGACGATAACTACATAGGAAGGAAAATGTTACACAAGGCAAGAAAAAAAAAAAAGTGTGCACTCTGCTCTGGTTTAACAGAAAGTGCAGCATTTCCGCTTAAAGAAACATTTTAAGAAACTGCACTTCTTCTGAGGAAGGAAAAAAGGAAAGTGTGTGGTTGCAATGCAGCTCACCTCGTCCTCGTGAAGAACTTCGGCCTCTAGGTGCCCCTGCCACCGTCCCTCCACCCCTTCCTGTCAGACGGAGAACTGCTGCACTGTTTACAGACATGGAGAAATTTCTCTGCGGAGAGATTCACACACATGCACAGTAACGTAAGCGCCACTTCATACCGTCCTGGAGGTTTGGGTAGCGTGATAGCGAATCGGCAAGTGGGTGTATATTCCTTATCCAATTTGACCACAGAATGTGCCAAAAACAAGAAAATTACATCATATGTAAAATAACAGAAGCCACAACACTAAATATGTAGGCACAGCTTCTCACTTTTTTTTATGCCAAAGTCAGTTTCGTAGAAAACAGAGATGGTGGAGGAAGCACATCAGACGTTCCAGTATGCATAAACGAGTAAGAATTAGGGCTGCACAGTATGTCGTTTCAGCATCGATAGCGCAATGTGTGAATCTGTAATAGTCACATCACAGGATCTGCAATGTTGAGTTGGTATTATAATATCCAGGAACCACATTTTAGAGCGTGATTTGTGGAGTCATGGCAAAGTTTAACCCAAACAAAGTGTAAGATTTTCATTTGATTTTTTTTTTTGACTTGTGAATAATACATCAAACTAATTTAAACCAAAACTCAAAAGTTTATAGATTTAACAGATTTACTGTATTTATTAAATGTATTTAATTTTTTATACAATTAAGACTATACAGTGTTATTTTACATTTGATTAATATCAGGAATTTGATATTAATCAAATGTAAAATAACACTGTATAGTTCTTCAATACTCCACAGAAAACCATAAAACAATTATTTTTTATCTTTGTTCTATTGTATTCATCTATGCTTGCAAATTGTTTATGTTTTATACAGATGTACTCCCTACAAAATAATCCCAATCAATGCAAAATTATGAATTCTCTCCAGGTAGAGTTATTTAGGTCATCTTGTGTGAAATTATATTGATATTGGAATATATTGCAGAAAAACAAAATATCCAAATGTCAGTTTTTCAGAAAGATCTGACATTGCGATATTTTGTTTTACTGCAAAATGTATTGCAATATGAATATACTTTCTCTAGATGACTTAAAATAGCTCTATTTGGAAATATTTCATTAATTTAGATCGGTTGGGATGATCGAGTCTTTTTCTATGCAGTGCATCTGCATAAATTATAATAAATTACAAGCAAAAATATATAAATAAACAGTGCTTTATGGCAGTGGTTCTCAATTCCAGTCCTCGGCCCGCCCCCACCCTGCACATTTTGAATGTCTTCCACCTGATTCAGATAATCAACTCATTAACAGAGAGCCGTAATTGAGAAGCACTGCTTTGTGGTTTTCCGGGGAGTCTAACAGTATTTATGTACAGAAATTGATCAATCAAATGTAAAACAACATGGTCATCGTTGTATAAATAATAAAAATATATATATATACAATTTAATAGCATCTTTATCTTATATATGAAATGTATCTTATATATATATTTTTATATCTTTAATAAATGATCTAATCCTGCAATCTGACTATTGCAGATACACAGATTGCGATATCGATGCTCAGACGATAAATTGTTCAGCCCTATCGTGCAGCTCTAATAAGAATACATGTTCAATTCATAAATAGGTCTGTTCTCACCTGTTCCTCCTCTGTAAAAGGGACTAATGCCAATGGTGGCAGGGGCTCTTCTTGTAAAATAGGTAGAAATTCCTTATCATGAAGATCTACCGGAATCTAAAAAAAGATCAGAATCATCTTGAACTTGTTGTAGATGTAAAATGCTATAAAAACAATTATCAAAATTAGAAGATTACCAAAGCTTCAAAATATGACAATCACAATAAAACCGGCGTGCGTACCATGTTATCCTTTACATAAAGTGCGAGCATCTCTTCTCTCCCGTAGCGATAGTCTGCAAGTTTATACTTTGGCAATGCGGGCGAGAGCGGAGGGGAGGCCACACTGCTGCTGCCCACCCCACCAGCCAGAGCACGGAGCCTGAGACACAGCCAAGAGAAAACCAAATCATAATCAAATATTTTAAAATAAATACAATTATGAACTAATAATTAAAAACATTATATGAATTAAAAGAAGCCTATATTTTCGTTAAAGCTTTTACGCCTGATAAATGAATGAACAGTTTATTCAATAAAGGTGTGATGATGCATTCTATGTACAAATCAGTAAATCAAAAGTACAATAAAACAAAATCCTACTGTATTTACATAACAGACTCAAAGAGGAGATGTCACATTAAAGGCATTGAGAATCAAATAAACTAACAAAAGTGATTCAAAGCTTTTTCAGCATTACAGATATATTAATTAAACCATAAGCATTTATTTACACAAGTGTTTATTAAATACATTTTTTTAAAACAACATCCTGACAAATAGGTAAAACGTTGTGGTAAAGTATAAAGGTTTAAAATAACTAGGGCTGCATTGTGATCCTTAAATAAAGACTTTAAATCTATTCAATGATTCTTACTCAAAATATTTATTTAGTGCTATTTAATCTATTATTATAGTGAATTACATTTTAGCAGGTATAATCATTTTCTAATATGTGAAGCAATCATACCAATTTCACCGCATTCAATAATAGATAATATTTGTGCAGGAAATGAAGATACAATCTTCAACATGTAATGTGCATAAACAAGCTAAATGATTAACCTCAATCTAATCAAAAAATCAGCTGTAATGCCTTGACACAGGTGTATCTTTCATTTGTATAATCCCACAACTTTTAATAACTAATAAAACAGGCTCCTTGAAAATATAATCATCCAAAAACAAATAAACAATTCAAATAATTGATAATACATCAACAACACTCACCATTCTGGCCCGAAGTTGAGTGTCTGGGTTTCCGCCATTTTCCTTGAAAGTCTAAAAAAAGGAAAACAATACAATTAACAAATCATCCTAAAACTACAGTGACGTAAAAAAGTAATCTATGGCGACACGGTGGCTCAGTGATTAGCACTGTCGCCTCACAGCAAGAAGGTCGCTGGTTCGAGTCCAGGCAGGGTCAGTTGGCATTTCTGTGTGGAGTTTTCATGTTCTCCCTGTGTTAGGGTGGGTTTCCTCCGGGTGCTCCGGTTTCCCCCTCAGTCCAAAGACATGCGCTACAGGTGAACTGAATAAACTAAATTGGCTGTAGTGTACGTGTGTGAATGAATGGGTTGCAACTGGAAGGGCATCTGCCGAGTAAAACATACGCTGGATAAGTTGGGGGTTCATTCCGCTGTGATGAATGTGGTGAACTCCTGATGAATAAAGGGACTAAGCCGAACGAACGAATGAATGAACGAACGAACAAAGTAATCTAGGGAAAGCTTTCAGAGAAGTCAGTACTGTATAAAAAAATATGAAAAATGGCATGCATGTTTTACATGTGTAATATATTGAAACGCACCAGTAAGTAAATGTGCAAGAGTGCATGGTAATCAGTAACAAGTATCAGAACAAAAAGCTTTACACATTTTTGCATAGTGTCTCACAGATGAAAAAATGTATACTGTGGCCACAAATTATTAAATTACAAGTGCTCTACACTGCAACCATTTGAAAATTAGACTGCGGGCTATATTGAAAATATATTGGCTCGGTACCTACATAGATATGATGTGCCAGGCGGGGCTCCAGATTAATCAACAGGTAATGTGTCGGGGCTGCTTGATTAATCGTATCACAATCGTGAAGTGAAGCCTGTGTGATTACATGACAGCAAAATGCTGTAATTTTATTAAATTAAAAAACCCGATAGCTTGTAGCAGTAATCAGTGTGAGCAGTGTGATCTGGGTTTGCATAATCTAGGAATCAATCGCGCTGCTGTAAAATACGTTAATGTGATGTGCTTGTGTTTATTATAATCATTGAACATCAAACAAACAAGCCAATGAGCATATAAAGTAAATATTATAAGCGATTTCTTCACTTAAGTCAACATGAAATAATTAATGGCAAGTTGTTGTTAAGTGGCAACGTCATGCATTTCACGTGTCTTTACACAAAGTTACTTGTTTGTATGTAAATACACATGTGCATCCTGCAAGATGTGGAAAAAACTGACATTGCAATATTTAGTTTTTCTGAAATGCATATTGTGATATTACTGTAATTTCAAAATATGATTTAAATAACTCTATTTGGAAAGAATTAGGATACAGATGCACGCAAATCCATATTTGTCCTCTTGGCTTAGAATGGTTAGAGAAAAAAAGGTGTTCAAACTAATCACCAGCACAACAAATAAGCTCTCATGCTCTCAAAGGCCCCGTTTACACTGCCAGTTAAATCGGACCCAATTCCAATTTTTTTGCTCATATGTGACAGATTGGATCTGTTCCATGACCGTGTAAACACGAAAAAAACACATGCATTCGGATATTCAGAGATCGGTTTCAGGCCTCCTTCATATGTGGTAATAAATCAGATATAAATCGGATATGTGACAAAGCGACTATCATGTAAACAGGCAGATCGGATTTATTAAGGATTTCTGTTTTGTACTTCATTAAACTTGCGACAATGTGGTACTTCTCTGCGGTTTTATGACGTAGAAGGAAGAGCGTGTGTGGAGACGACGCTCGCCGTAAACAACAACAACGGAGGAAACATGGAAGAAAGTGGTCAGTCGCCACAATTTGCTCCCACCAGACCTGAAATCTTTCTCGTACCCACAAAATTCTCTGAATGGTAGAGGACACCATACATAAACCATAGGCGCAAGCTGCGATGACGGCCCTTTCCCTTCTCCACAGCCTCAAAATCATTTTAAAGTTAGGAGAACTTCGCATATTTCGCAGAGCTTAAAGCAAGACAATTTCTTCCATCGTGGCTAGTGTGGCGCAGATGCTAGAATCCGCCTTTACGTATGCGCGACGTCGTAAATTGTATGGCAAGTGTGAACACATGAATCGGATATGGGTCACAATTAAAAGGATGTGTAAATAGACAGGCAAAACAATCAGATATAGGCAACAAATACCTCCGTGAAGTTGGCCCCCCACCCAACATAAAACGTTTGTGCTCCAAAAATATTCGTTTGTGCCATTTTGGTTTTTGAGATATTAAAATAATATTTGTAGGTAATTCAGCGCTCACACAGCCCCAACACATGCTTCAAATTCACCCCAAATAGTCTCGTTTGTTTGTGCTTCGTTTGTGCCGGTGAAAGTTCCATTTGTGCTGTTTCTGTTATTAAAATATTACACATTTAATTATGGATGATTTCATCAGACCTCCGACAGGCTGCAAATTCATCCAAAATAGTCCCGCTCATTTGTGCTGCAAAAATATTCGTTTGTGCTGTTTTGGATTTTGAGATATTAAAATAATATTTGTAGGTCATTCCGGGGTCACGCAGCCCCACCACATGCTTCAAATTCAAACAACACTGTTGCGTTTTCAAAATTGAACTCAGAGTCAGTGGATCAGAAGATGCGGGCAATGTAACACGAATTCAAAGATAAGTGTTGTACTTTAATGTAAAAAACAATACAAATCCACAGCTATATGAATGGCTTATTAATGTACAAAGTGCGATTACTCATTCAAAAAACTAAACGTTTATTTAACATGTTTGAAAACTCCCTCATCATAAAATCAAAGCTTAGAAAAGTTGTCAATAACATTGTCCAGTTTGTAACTTGAGTGAGGTCAGTCAGTCATGCTAGAAAGGCAGCATTGTTTCCACTAAATTGGAGTGGTTCTATATATACAGTTAAAGTCAGATTTATTAGCCTTTTTTTATATATTTTCCAAATTATGTTTAACAGTGCAAGGACTTTTTCACAGTATTTCTGATAATATTGTTTCTTCTGGAGAAAGTCTTGTTTTGTATTATTTTGGCTAGAATAAAAGCAGTTTTTAAGCAGCTTATGGCATCATCGTCCATAATTCAATGTGTAATAATTTAATAACAGTAACAGCACAAACGGATCTTTCACCGGGACAAACGAGCAAGACTATTTTGGATAAATTTGGAGCATGTCAGGGGCTGGTGACGTCATTGTCCATACATTAATTGTACTGTTTTGGTTTTAGAGATGTTAAAATAATATTTCTAGGTCATTCAGCGGTAACGCAGGTGACGTTATCGCCAGTAATTAAATGTGTAATACTTTATTAACGGAAACAGCACAAACAGAACTTTCACCGGCCCAAACAACGCACAAGACTATTCGGGGGAAATATTATTTTGATAACTCAAAAACCAAAACAGCACAAACAAATATTTTTGCAGCACAAACGAATGAGACTATTTTGCTGACAATTTGTGTTGGGTGGGGGGCAAACTTCACGGAGGTGCAACAAATCGGAATTGGGCATCAAGACCTGACAGTGTAAACGGGGCCAAACAAATGCTTTTGTATGCACTTTATCAGAACATCCTCTTACCTATCGATTAAATGATGTTACACTTGTGTTATGTTACAGTTTCACAATTTACAATGACAGAACCTGTCATCTTGCCTTTTAGACTTCTTGTCACTAATTGCACTAACCCTAAGGTGGAAATGATAAGATCCAGATGATCTTATCTCAAAATGGAAATTTTTAATTGTGGGGTAAAAATAGCAAATTGTTAAACAATGCAAAATGTGTTTGTTTTAAATGAACCAAAATTTCATGATCGGGATACCACCATGTCTTATTTCAAGCCAGGAAAAAAAACACTGATTACAGGTATTGTCAGTTCTGTGCCACATCCTCTCTTTTGGAGATTTTTGCCATTTTGATTATGTTTAGTATTAATCAACTGGAATAAATTTAAACAGTCGGTATTCATGAATTTAGGGAGTGTCTCAAAAGTTACATACAACATTGAATTACACGTTTCAGACAATGACAAAAAACAATAATTTACAGACATAAAGAGCTCATTTCTGTGTTTTTTGCTCAATGTACCACATTAAAAACAGGTGCATGATGCCCCTGGCAGGAGCAGTATGGTAGTCATGCTACTGCATACTCATAAATCAGGGTTACAGATCTAACATGAATTGATTTGTAAATAAAAAAATGTAAATGGTCTGTGCACTAGAACTCCTAAAAAAAGCTTTTTCTTAAAAGCTTTTTCTCCTAAAAAAATCTTAGCTTAGAGCCCTGCATACTAACACATCAGGACATTTGATTAATATGGTCTAATATCTAATATCTAGCATATTAGTATTAGTATATCAGTAATTATTTCCAGTTTTACTAATCAATGGCTATATGTTGTAATAACATGTGCCTTGTTGCAGTTAAATCAAAAGAAATAAGTTTAATTTGGTCACAATTTACTAAAGGGAACAAATCTTGTGAATAAATTCTTAATCTGATTTAACTAAAATAACTGAACAAATGAGTAAATTAACTAAGATTTAATAAAACATGAATGAATTTGTTTTGTTTTTTTCATTTGCATGCGCAGGGCTCCACAAAAATGCAAATTACTGACAATCTTCCTCGAATCTTCCTTCACAAACAAAACAATACATAGTGTTGTCGAGTATGAAAGTTCATGACATTAAAACTACAGTTACGCTTCCAGTGAAGAAGAGGATATGAGATAAAGATCTAACATGCAAAATGAACTGCACCGCTGCATCTCAAGGTATCTTAATCTGTATGTTTTCTACTTTTCTAGACATCCCCATAGATTTCAATTGCAAACATAAACAGCTGTATCAAATACTCGCTTATGAATACAACACACAGCTTTGGATAAAATTCCTTAAGGTGACAGCCCCTGCTTTTATAAATTAAGCTATCCAAAAACCACATAGGACAAAATTAACACCTCAACAAGCATGCACAAACATTTTATTCAGCTTTACAATCTCAGGTACTAGGCCTGCACGATATTGAAAAAAAACTGACCTTGCAATATTTTATAGTTCTGCGATACATATTGCGATATTGAATATCATTTTAACAGACTAAACAAATAGCTCTATTTGGAAAGAATAAATAATTTTAAGATAATTTTGGATGATAATAGGATGATGTTGTAGTGGAGCACATCTGCATAATATGTAATAAACCAAATCACAAGCAATAATAAATACAGTAAAGCAAAGTTACAAATGAAACAAACGCTTCATCAGGGTTTCTGCAGGTTTCATTAAGTCAAATTTAAGATATTTTAAAACTTTAAGACAATTATAAATTAAAATGTCAGACGTATATGGAGCTAAACACTAAGGATTTGTTCTAACAAAAAGTATTTTTACTTGCCCCATCAAAAAAAAAAAGTTATATCTTAGCAATAATGTAAAAAAAACAAGCAAACTCGAGTTGTATACACGCACTTTTTTCCAACATCACATCGTTCCAACATTTTCCAACATCGTTTTAAAAACTATAATAAAATGAATGTATTCACAAAAGTCTGTCCAGGTAAGTGTCCTCACCAAGTAGCTTTAAACACAACTTTTAACAAATGTTATTGTAAGGTATATAATTAAACCATATTGCTAAACAGAGTTAATAATTCATTAAACTTTTTTAAAAAGGTTTTATTAAGAAGGACTTTTGGTGATGGTGTGTGTATCTGCACGATTGGTTAGCTTTACATGAACAGACAAATTAAGACTTTTTAAGATCTACAACACAATATTTCAGTAAACGTAAGACTTTTTAAGGCCTAAAATTGTATTTTTGAAAGTTAAGACATTAAGACTGGAAGACCCCGCGGACACCCTGCTTGTTTTGTTTTCTGGGAGTCTAACAGTATTCAGGCTAGGGCTGAGCCGATAAACGATATTATATCAAATTCCGATAAAATTTATGTCAATAACAATGATAAGCTCTGGATTTTTATTTTTTTTTACTCTATATTGATCTAAGAGCCAATCACACAGCAGAAATGTGCAACAATGGGAATCTAAAAGTGTGTTGATATTTTTCGGCTACCAATAATTTATCGGCCGAAAATATGTTATGCCATTTAGTGGACCCTCTAATTTTTGTGCCTTTAATCATTGTTGGCGTACTCTTTTAAATCTGGAATCATTAACAACTTATATCGAAATATCGTTATAGTTCAATACTGAACATAATTATCGAGATTGCATTTTTGCCATATAGCCCAGCCCTAATTCAGGCACACACATTGAATAATTAAATGTAAAATAAATAACGTAATATAATGTAATATTCACTGCATATATACTGTACATAATAAATACTTTCTTAAAGTTACTAAAATGTTAATTTCCACAGGCCTCAAAACACACGCAAATGATACATTTTCTTTGGTAACTTTATGATTAAACTTTGCAATTACTCCACAATCATGTGTTTTTAAATCCTACTCAACTATAATCCTGACTCAAATAGTCAATGTGACTATTGCGGATGTGCACATTGTGATTTCAATCCTGAAACCACATATTGTGCGATCTATCAGGTACAATAATAAACACATTGAGAAACAAGTAAACCTAAAAATTCTCCTACAGCTTTACAGCAATGATTTTAGCAGTAAAACATTTTTTTCAGCGTATTCTAGAGGTGACCCCCATTCGTCTGGTACCTCACTGTACACCCCTTACTGTGACAAGCTATTTTAGGAACTCTCCCAAATAGGAAGGGCGTTCTCAGACATCTGTGCAACCCGCGGCTTCCCTTGCCCACCATGTAGTACTACAACTACCTTCTTATGAACTTGATTTGAACTGATCACGTTCATAATACAGTCAAATACTGTATCTCAGGAGACCTGTCAAATACAGCGTCTCAGGAGACCTGTCAAACTAGACCCGTTTAACCTCAAAGTTAAACAAAAAAGCCTACGATTTTATTTCTGGTCTAATAATTATAATATATTCTAAATTTAGTGTGCACTTCTACACAGCCACAATGAGATGATGACATAAGCTCTATGCAAAACAGACAGGAGTGACTTGCTGACTTGCTGGGATTTAAACCACGTGTGAATGAAGCAATACGATCTAGACTACACTTGCTTCTTACCACCAAAACTGGCCAATCATATTTTATATTTACAAAACAAAAATGTGGATTTCATAGATTTATCTGATATAAATTGACTAGATCACACTAAGTCCCCAAAAGGCATGTTTAATACAAGTATTAGTTTATAACCAGTAAGGGCAGAAAAGGCAACAGCTGAACACGAAACAAAAAGTCAATAAAGCTAGTTTAGGTTCAAAACAGATGGTCAACAGATTGCATCTTTCTGAGCGGTTAACATAAATCACCTTAGCTTAGCATTTTTGTGGATTGAAGAACAATAAAATTTGCATTTGCCACATAAAGTAGCGTATTATTAAGTTTAGTCATTATGAGACTTTACAGAAGGTCAGAAAAGACACTAGTGGGGAAAAACTGTCAATATCAGACGTGACTTGATCAATAAAGAAGGCTTGTATTTAAGATCACGCGTAACTGATCTAAATGTGCATTTATCGCGTTTTTATTTACACAAACCTCAAAAGCAAACACCGATAAATGTCACTTTAATATCTCAAAGATCACTATCCTGTCGGTCCATGCCTTCATACACCCTGCAAGCACTGCAGTCCACAATCAAACGTTTAGATCAAGAAACACCAATAAATCGATTTTAAGCACGTTTAGATGTACGAAGCACGATTGAATTGTTAATTATAGATGTCATGTAATCGTATAGAGTGAAACACAACAGCCTGGCTATCGCTGTGCATTTAACTTTCTGACTCCCAACTCCTACTAACTTTAAAATCAGCCCACGCAACGCCGCGAAGTGGACGAACTGTCAAATATTCCCGAAATAAATGCCGACGCAATCACTAATACACAATGTTCGGTGAGCGAAGCAAATGTATGAGTGAGTTGACACGAGTTTTAATCCGTGCGGCCTGTGCTTAGTTTCTAACAACACCACGCTCCACTACAGCCGCCGTCCTATGGCTGATAGCGTCATCAGCGGCAGGCCGGTCAAATCGAGTCCGGCGCCTCGAGGCCCAACAACCATGCGGGCTGGATTAGCGACGCTCCGCTAGGTTGTGGCGGGCCTATGACACTGAGAGTTAGCGTAGGAATAGTTACGTTTTATTTTAGAGCAAAACCGTGTACGCCGGGCCCGCTGTCTTACCTCTGCTTTTACTGACAGTGCTGAGTTTGTGTGCGAGTGGCGTCTCTCGTTTCGTATCCACAAGATGGCTGAACGTGGGTCACATGACAACACGTAGTCTGAAAAGTGCCCGGATGTGAGCGAGCGTGCTGACAGCAGCAGTTCCGTAGCGCATATTTACTAGTGTACAGACACTTTATATAAATGCTTATTTAAAATTTTTAAACCGTTTACGGAACTTAGTGGTTGATGCAAACGATTTTAGAATATTATGGTTATTAATTCTGCAACGGTCGTTAAAATCAGAAGATCATTTCTATTTATTAGTATCTGGGTCATTACACGGAACTATCAAAAACTTCACAACCAGAATAAGTTTAATCTCCTATATATTTATATACATCATATTTATGATATTAAAAACTTAAAATGTCAAAAAATTGTATTGTGCCATCTGAAGATATTCAAGTTCTTATTTACGACATTTTTTCTACCTCATGTTTTGATATTTTTGTTTTTTAATCTGTTACAGACATAAGATTTATATTAGATACATGAATAAATTATTATAAAACGGATCAGCACGTTGGTGTTTATTAAATTACGTGAAAAGGAAACATGAGACCTACACACATCAAGCCCCCAAACCCTACTCATTATCACCTAGATCTGAAACTCAGCAATTAAGACGATCATGTTGTGTCACGCAAAAAAAAAGGTGTCATTCTGAGAATGGGTACTTGTAATATTGCACTTAAAAGTGTTTATCCTGTGTGTGGGTAGAGCTGTGCCCCAGAAAATGTCAAAACAAAAAAAAGGAAACAATCTGTATTTCCTCTGAATTGAACTGTGATCCTATTTGCATCCTTTACAAGTTTAACTTGTTTGTCTGATGCCTTTTTAAACCAATTACATTTTACTTTTTTTGTCTAAGAGTGAACTTATTTTAACACAATGTTATTTATAAAATAGTTTCAGTCTGAGAACGTTAATTAACATAGGAGAAAGTTAAAATTAAGATTTTCCTTTAAACTTTTTAAGGATATGCATGCACTGTAAAAAGCGATTTAAGTAAAGTTGACTTTGCTTTAAAAAAGTAAGTAAAAAAGTTGCTTTTACTTAAAAAATCATTCATTCATTCATTCATTTTCATTTCGGCTTAATCCCTTTATTAATCTGGGGTTGCCACAGCGGAATGAACCGCCAACTTATCCAGCATATGTTTTACGCAGCGGATGCCCTTCCAGCTGCAACCCATCCCTGGGAAACATCCACACACACCCATTCACACTCATGCACTACGGACAATTTAGCTTACCCAATTCACCTATACCGCATGTCTTTGGACTTGTGGGGGAAACCGGAGCACCCGGAGGAAACCCACGCCAACACGGGGAGAACATGCAAACTCCACACAGAAACGCCAACTGACCCAGCCGAGGCTCGAACCAGCGATCAGCGACCTTCTTGCTGTGAGGCGAACGTGCTACCCACTGCGCCACTGTGAGGCCCCTTAAAAAAATCATTTTGTATAATTATAAAAAATTGAGTTAAATCAACTTAAAACTTACAATGGATTTACTCACTTTTTCAAGTAACTAAGAGTAACTAGTAACATTTTTTTAGTAAAGTAACTTTTCACAGTGTACAGCAGTGTAAACCTAAATATTTCTTGATGTTTTAAGGCTTTTACATTAAAAATACTGAACTATTCTTAAAACAAGAGACTTATACTTGAGATGCAGCAATTGAGATTATGAATTATTTTATGGTTGTATCTTGTATGTAAGAGTATTTTGTTTAACTGTATACGAACATATTATTCATTCATTTTCTTTTCAGCTTAGTCCCTTCATCAATCTGGGGTCACCACAGTGGAATGAACCGCCAACTTATCCAGCATATGTTTTCCCAGCTGCAAAACATTACTGGGAAACGTTCATACACACACTCATTCATTCATTCACACACATACACTACAGACAATTTTAGCTTACCCAATTCACCTATAGCGCATGTCTTTGGACCTGTGGGGGAAACCGGAGCACCCGGTGGAAACCCACACCAACACAGGGAGAACATGCAAACTCCACACAGAAATGCCAACTGACCCAGCCGAGGCTTGGACCAGCGACCTTCTTGCTGTGAGGCACTGTAAGGCCCTATACGAACATTTTCTAAACTTAAAACATAAAAAATTAGCAGCAAGATCTCCCAATGCAATAAAACAAAATACAAGACACTCGAAGAAAATGTCATAATCACCCGTTTCAATCATTTATTTTTAATTTTTACATAAATAAATAAAGCTCATTTATAAACGTTTCATATTCCGCAACTTGTGTATATCATAAAGTCTCATAACTGGCCATCATTTACATTTTTTTTTGCACAATTTATAATCACATCTTTATTTTTTGCTCTTTTTCACTATGACCTATGTGCATTTTAAAAAGCGCATATAGCCTCAGAGTTAATACGAGTTCACAAAAGCCACATGTATGTAATGTATGTAAATGAACTAAACTTTCACGCTACAGGGTGTGTTAACTTCCCAAATGCATTTGATCTCTGCAAAACCATATATGATCAGCAAATGTGAGAAAATAAATTAGCCTATACTTACAGGCTAACAGGAAGATATCAGAAAAGTACCAAAGGCTTGTCTGTTAGCAAGGATGTGGTCACAGACAAAACCTCTGAAAACAGAAGTGCTACTAACTACAGTTTTCTTTACAGCATTTAATGGGAAGGTCTCTTCAATGAGAAAACTGGTAAGCACAGACAATCCATATTTAATTCTTTTTGATGAAGTCTGGATGTAGGATTCGATGTTTTGAAAACTGCTTGCATGCTTACAGAAATGTTGTTTGGCTGTATGATCCATAGCTAGTCATATAGCTAGTACCTAATGACCACAGTCTTTCTTTGTAGTGCAATGGTGGGACAAAACCATTCTTCATTTCATTCATGAGACTGTAAGAACTGGTGATTTAGAGCACCAGACATGGTTCCGTGTGAGATGCAGCCCACTTGTCTGAAGGAGGGAAAGAGTGCGGTTTATTGACATGAGTCTCAGGCTAAGATGACGTGAAGATTATAGAACAGTCTAAAAGGTTTAACGTTTCAGAGACAATGCATGCGTGAGGGGGAAAGCTTATGGCTGTATATGAAAGATAATGCACGAAGAAGAAGAAGAAGAAAAAAAAAAAGAGACATCCGTTAGTTTGTCCTGCTTAGGTCACATTTAACGGACTTCGCTCTTGTGGTTCTTGCACTTGACTTTGAGGTATGGGCTTTACAACTATCCTAATTTGTGTGGGTGCTAAGACATGAAAGCAGATTGTTTGTGTGTGTTTTGTGAGTTCAAAATGGAGGGGTATTTTGTAATTTCATTGTTACACATTCACATTTTTTTTTCTCGTTTATTAACGGTTATGTTTCTTACCAAAGATTTCCTTCATGTGTGACTAAACCACGGAAAACTACATCCAGTTTCACTCTAGGAGAAATGCTGTTTTTAAGTCATCAGCAGCAAAGGTAAGAACATTACAATACGGCATCACACAATTCAATAAATGCCACTAAACTGTCAATCATAGCATTTGTCCGTTGCTCATGCTTTTTTAAAATTTACATATTTACATTTTTAATGCATATTCACATTAGCCTATTGAAGAACATATTAATAATTTTTAAATAATATGATTCAGAAATTGCAGATAACGATAAAGTTAATATGATTAAAGTTTTGATTTTGATTGAGTAAAGTGTTTGATGCAGCCAATTGTAGCATGTTAATAGTAATAATTTTGCTAATATCTGACTTTAGATCAAGTTCAATCAGTTTTTGTTTTCTAGAATTCTCCTTTCCGCTTCATTTCCAGTGAGCCGTTCCCATTACATATAGTCTACAAATAAAATGATTCATATTTGTGAACATGTGAAAACTTGTTCAAAGTGAAAAAAAGAATTGAAACTTAAAGCCTCGTGAAGACTTTGATGTCTTTAAAGTGTTGTGAAACAATTATAGTGAGAAATGAGTTTCAAACAACTGGTACTTTCTAAATTCTGCTTCCTGTCTAGTCAAAAAGATATTTTAACAAACCTATTTTCCCAGACGTGCACCTGATACTTAATATCTGGCATTTTTAACCCTTTTAATAATTTTTTAGAAAGAAAATGATCATTTCTATGTCATTACAGTTAGTGTGCTCTTCAGGTGAGTGAGCTTGACAATCTACCAGTGGGACGCTCTCGCTTCTCTCCATATGCATGTAGGGGAAAAACGTTTGACTTGTATATTTAGTAACTTACCATGGCATTTACATACTGCAACTCTCTGATGGTTTAAACTGCTTTTTTTATACTCACTTGTAAGTCACTTTGGATAAAAGTCAAAATCTGCTAGGTGAGTAAATGTAAATGAGTAAGACAATTTTAAAACATACACAAAATCCACTGATCAAATCATTTTAGAGTTACTCCTTTTATTCGCGTACACATTCTGAAATTTAAACAAAATAAATAAGAAAGCTAGCATGCATTGGCATGTAAGAGAAAAAAAGGAAACATAACACTGATTATTTCTGTCCTGAAAATGACATATTCTTCATACCTCTCTCCTGCTAGTTTCAATATGACGAACTGCTCAACTGAAGGTGTGGACACTTTAACAAAGAAGCTGGATCTGGTGATTTACGTGCCCATCCTGGTGTTCGGCTTGACGTTAAACATTATGGCGTTGGTGGTGTTCTGTAGGCTGCTCCGAAAATGGACAGAGTCTACAATCTACATGACTAATCTGGCACTGATGGACTTGCTGCTTCTGCTTCAGCTGCCCTTCAAAATGCATGCGGCGCACCACGAGTGGGCAGAAGACAAGAAGCCCCTCTGCACCTTCCTGGAAAGTCTTTATTTTGTGGCTATGTATGGTAGTATCTACACAATTGCATGCATAGCCCTAGACCGATACTTCGCCATAAACCACCCGTTTCGTGCCAAGCAGGTGCGCTCCAAAAAAATCGCCTTGATTGTTTGTGTGTTTATCTGGCTGTTTGTGATAGGAGCCATTTCACCCATTTACACCTTCAGCAAAGAAAAGACTGGTAATTTTACCTGTTTTCATGGTTTTTCGGATAAGGATTGGAGCACTGCACTAATTGTGTGCCTGGAGGTCTTTGGTTTCCTGTTGCCCGCCACAGTATTGGTGGTTTGTTCGATTCAGAGCATACGTACACTTAAAGCCTCAAAAAGCAGCAACCCTAAGAAGCAAGCTGGTGTGAGAATCATCTACAGCAGCCTCGCTGCCTTCCTAGTGCCCTTCACTCCCTGTCACGTGGCCATATTCCTCCAGTACCTGGTCCGAAATGGCCACATTTTAGACTGCAAAAAGCAGCAGAACATCGCTCTCTTCATACAGGTGACCATAAACATTGCAAACGTGACCTGCTGCTTGGACGCACTGTGTTACTATTTCATCGCCAAGGAAGTTCGATCCACCAAGGATGCGCTCAAACTGTCCATTAGTAGAGGCAGAACCACCAGCAGCTCAGATGTCTGAGGAGTCAAATTCCTTATAATAGACTTTCAGAATTTGTTGATGGCTTTCCAGTGGAAGGCATGGTCACAAAATGTTGTATATAAAAATGTCCACATTGTAGCGATGTTTGAAGCACAGATCACAAAGGAATTGCATTTGTATGAAAAAGCATAATTTTGGTCACCTCAGAGATTTTACTTTACTCACCTGAATCCAGGAAGAAATCTTTGAAGCGAATCTTTTCCCTTCGCACTAAACTCCAGACCATGTGGATTTCTATTGAAATTAAAGGATTTTACAAAACAAAATTTCCAGGAATGATTCAGGACTGACTTCCTAGTTAAGGTTTGGCAAATAAATATTAGACATAAATGGAAAATTATTTGTTGTGATAGCTCAAAAATGTAACATGCTGTGATAATTGACTCACCCTAAGGCTGTTACAAAACTATATGGTTTTGTTTCTTTTTAAATATTGAAGAATATATTTTGAGAATTGCTTTTTTTGGTCATCAACGATCGTAAACTGGGCATTAGAGATGTTTGGTTCCCACTGGTCTTCAAAATATCTAACGAGAAAAATACAGTTTTGGTGAGTAAATTATGACAGTATTCGTTTTTTGAATGTACAGTTCATTTCAATTTAAAAAGCATGTAAAACTGAAGAAGAAACATGAACAGAACAGAAACTGTACATGACTTTTAGCATTACATAGCCATGTAAATCTGGCATTTAGGCTGTATAGTATTTCAAAATCAAGACATTAAAAATCCATTTCTAAAATGTACATCTAACTCCCACAAGACAACACTTTTCATAAGTCTGCCATCATAAGCCATGGGAGCAAACTCAGTCACTGTTTTGTAAAGCAATTCAGCTTTGACTCTCAGGAAGAAGTTCACTGGTTGCAGTGCGGGTATGGCTGAAGCACATAATGAGCAAGTAATGGCTGCAAATGGGACACTTGCAGGCACTCTTCTAAAGCCTAAAATGAGAAATAGGACACCCTATGGACTCTTGCATTTAATGTACAAACCTTCAAAGTCTGCAGGACCAAGTGAGTATGAAGTGTGCCATTTGGGTTTGGGACAATAAATCCTTTTAACATATTTCTTCCCCTCAAAAAAGTTCAGTTTTGTACTTTTTTTTTCGTGTCTGATTTTTATATATTTCTTTAGCTTAAAATCAATGATGACAATGTTGTAATCTTCCTTGTAGCTTATTAGTTTGGTTCATAGCGTATAACATTTTAATAAGGCCTTTTAAGAAAAAGGATTAACAGAAAAATTATTCTGGAGATGACAGTTGAAAAAGTGGGCTCAAATGTTTTGTTTTGTTTGTTTTTTATGCATTTTTACTGAAATTAGCACAAAGTAGGCTAAATGAGGCTGAAGAGATTATCAGGAATTATCTGGTAAACTTGTCTATGTCCTATTGTTTGTATTTATTCACAAAAAATAATTATTTAAACTAAGTCATGTTTTTAAAGACTGGAAAAGTGGCAAGAAGCCAAATGGTGGTGATGTCTACAATTAGCATTTTACATCTTGCTGTTGTATGCACGCTTCAAAGTTTATAAAACTTTCACATCATGCAGGAATCATAAACATTTGTTGGTGAGAAATCTATTTTCCGCAATAACCCCAAAAGCCAACAATAATAATTAATTAATTAAATAGAAGTTTTTATGGAAACGTGAGTGATGCTAACTTCTAGATTGCCCTACAAAAATGCGCCATCACATCAGTTGTCCTGTGCAGTTTAATGCTAACTTGTACTTACAATCCAGTAATTTCTACAGATTCTTCATTTGTCTTTATCTCGGCTCACTCTTGTCAACATGAAAATCTTGAGGTGTTCATGCTCGCACGCGATGGTCGTCTGGCAAACAACCTGAAAAGTTCACAATGACTCATGAGAGAAATCTTTCTGATGCAACATTATATATTTCACAATTACCTTTTTAAATTAGCATTCTGCCACCTAAAAACCAGTATATCAAAGTATTTGTGTAGCCTTGTTTGGTATGAGGTCTCAATCATTCAATTAGTAGTATCTAATAAGTGTCTTATAGTGCGACAAATTTCCGCTTTAAACATGAGGATGCCATTAATGTGGGTAAGCGTGTGTGGGTAAACAGCCATGTGCCACTAGTTTCACTTAGTCAGATGGGGAATGTCTTTTCATATCTGTAATTCAGCGGTGTGTTTATGACACTTGAGCATGCCAACATCCTTTAGATGTACATAATATATGTTTTTTGCACGCACACATATATTTTACTCTATTTTAAGCTAATCAGAAAAAAAATAAAACATTCTGCAGGGCTGCACATTATTCAGCATCAATATTGCAATGTGCAGATCTGCAATATCCACGGTGCAGGATGCACAATGTGACCAGGCACCACAATTTTAAATGCATGAATTTTTAAAAAATTTATCGCAACATTTAGCCATTGTGGAGTTAAAAGTTCATAATCTACATGAGTTTTTTTCTGTAACGTAAGTGACGGCTCCTATTTGACCCCTTTTAGAAGATGTAAGCTAAGTCTTTGGTGTCTCCAAATTTTAAAGGTCCAGTATGTAAGTTTGACACCCAGTGGTTGAACTAGGTATTGCATTCCTGGATCAAAACAAACGCAAGCGCAGGTTGCCCGATTGAGGACCAACAAGGCTGATTTAAATCGTGCTCTATATAAGAGCAACGGCATGCAATAGAAGGAATATATTCCATATTAAAAGGAGTTTTTGCTCTAACCGACTCCTCGAATTGATATATTAGAAACGGCTTTTATTTCTTGCAGCTGAACAACAGAAAACTGACAATGATCACCTCAGGTACACGTCATGTGCTTTATTCAGTGTTAAATGCTAATAATGTGAGTTTGAATGCCATTTTACATGACATTTATTGCCATACTACTGAAAGCAGCAGCAGATAGTTCACCTCAGATCTTGAAACTAAAATAAACTGTTTGAAATTGAACTTTAGAACTGTGACTCAAAACCAACACATATCAGTGATTCAGCATGTACATTTAATAATGTTAATATGTAACATTTATATGTATTAATTAGATTATAAACCTTACAATTTCGTAAGTGAGTGCATATTCTGTACTTCTGAATGGTTGCTTAAATTTCTGTCGTGTTTCGTCTGGTGCAAACAGCCAAACTGCTCATCACTGCAAATCTCGTCACATAGCGTGTTGTTAAGACACAGGGTCACAATGTAACCTACTCACCTAATGCTTAAGTACGTTCGTAATATTTATATTATTTGCTAATTAATAACCTCATGTGGAACTCTGAATCTGCGTCTCATTTTGGAGTCTGCTACTGTCCACCGGAGGTTGCACTTCGGTCACAGGCACATGCTTTGAGAGCCTTTCGGAGTGAATGAATGAAATATGCTGTTTTCCACTAAGGCAACCCGGGGTGCCGAAATATAATTGGCTAAACTGGCATTGGGTGGGTTAAAAGAACCAAAACAAAAACAGCCGTTCCGGCACGGAAAACACATTTTCAAAGCAGAATAACTGACTTCAGCATTGTTTTTCAGATAAACAAGAATGTTCACCTGGCATGTTTCTTAAATATCTGCAAACATATTATGGTATTTTCATGCTTTAGAAGAGTCACAAACTTACATACAGCACCTTTAAAGTTTCAGCTCAAAATACCCATCAGATCATTTATTTTATCCTGCTAAAAACTAAAAATAAATTGGGTCAAAGGAAATTGTAGCTTTAAATGCAAATGAGCTGGTTCTCCCCACCCACTGTTACTCTGCTTCTACTGTGTCATGTCACAATTTTACAGTCTTTTCTTAATTACAAATATGCACTGTTTTAAAAAGGTTTTAAAACTTATTCTTGATGTGCAGATAATCACAGATAGTTTGAACAGATCTTTTAATCCCAGTTTCTTCGCAAATCCTTTTCTGTGGACATGTTTATATGCGTTACTACGGAGACATGTTAATTCGCGCCTGTCAATCAATTCAGTGGGCGGTGAAAACTGAACTCCTATGTCACATTGCGGTGGGCCTCAAAATTGCTGGGATTTGGATCCTATTTTAACTTCAGGAAATGTTAAAAACGAGACTTGTTGTGTTTATATCATTGTAATATGACTGTGAACACACTATACCTGCACACAGTTCTGTCCAAACAGCTTCCAAAAGCTGATTTTGCATGATAGGTGATACCTTTAATGCATGCAGGTGCCAGAAATATTAGAATTTTAGCTTTAACAAAGATTAATTGTATGTCATTTATATCGTGAAGACTGTGAAGTGATATTTTACATTTGATTATTCAATATCTGTGTCTGACAACTAGGACTTTCCAAAAATATGTTTTTGTATTTATCTAGTTTATTATATTTTAGGCAGATGCATTATACCATAAAATCACTGACATCCGGTGAAATAGATTACATGTCACAATATATATCGCAGAAAAGCAAATTTTTCCCCCCCAGTATCATGCAACCCTATTCTGTTAAATTGAGACAATAAACCTTAACTGTGTTTTTAAAACAACAGAAAAGGTTAAATCAGCACATGCTGCAGTATATGTAATTGTTGTTTAATTCCAGTGCTTGCAAGTAAAAGTCTCTAAAATTTCTGCATAAAAGTCTATACAGTGCCTGTATGTGTATACTTAAAGGACTTTCTCTTAAACCAGTGAGGTATGGTAGAGCTGTGTTCGCAGTTTCCTGTTTTCTGTTTTTTTATAACCGTTACTCTTACTCTACAATAAGTTCATCCTTGACCACATGGCCCCTGATGCACCTTTACCTTATTTTCTAGTTTTGGTTTCTGTGTGGTGTTAAAGCTAGTAGTTACTCAATGAAAAGCAACAATGCAACAACTTTCCTCCAGTTGTCAGTTTATGTGGTTGTTGTAGGTTTATGTGGATTTTTGTAATATTTTATTACAATTTAGCACAGTGTATATCAGTCATTCATTCTCATGATGGCTTGACCTGTTTGTAGGCAATTTCCTTCCTTAGTTGTGTAGATTGAGCGTTATATCTCATTTATGACCAGCAGATAGCGCCATAACAACATTGCATCTGAGACAGTATTTGAACAAAATGGTCATAAGGATGGAGGATAAAACTATAATAAAGAATTGTAAATGCCAAACATTATATATTAATACAATATGGGCATTAATACATATGGGCTTTTTTTTAAGTTTATGTGTGTTATAATCCAATGTTAAATCTCTTTGTTTTCCATTAAAAAA
>CAIGQW010056815.1:2825403-2845853 GCA_903798125.1 Danio choprae
ATATATATATATATATATATATATAGATATAGATAAGCAATAAATAATTGAAACCAATGCTTGTTTACTAACACAAAATTACTAAAAATAGTCAATAAACAAACTAGCTGCTTACTCTCCTAGGATGTGCCATCATCTGTTTTATATGATGTCATTTCATTCTGATAACTTTACAAAGACCAGTGTGTATAAATTATTTTAACACTTGAAGTATACACACACGGAGGCCTAGGGGAAATTGTGGTGGATTAAAATGGTGTAAAAAGTTAACAACTGTTAAAAAAAACTTACATATTTATATTTACAACTTACATATACTAAAAGTTTAAAGGCTGTTTATGTCAGTTTAGTCCTTTTAGGACAATAATATATGCAATGGAGAAAAAAATAGATATTAAATTCCAGAACCATGACACACAGATTATACAACACACACTGTTCTGTGACAGTACCTGGCTGCAATATTAGACTGATATAACGTTAACAGATAGCACATTTTTAAATGAGCATGTAATGTACCTTGCTATTTATGGTAACGTTAGCCTACTACACAGGTGTTTAACCGCGGTGAAGTTAGTTTGACGTTTGACATTCATTAGACATTCGGTTTCAAACCAATTAAATCCTTTGCTCCTGTTATAGTTTGAGGCAAAAATATGTCAGACATAAATATGTGCCCTTTTTGTTGCACAAGGCTTAATTTCTCGATTAAAAAAATAATAATAATTAACCATACGAATGAAATAAACAATTCAACCATATGAAATTATACAATAAAACCAGGACCAAAATGTTCAGGAAAACATCCTGGTTATTGCACAAGACTCTGTTTTTGAAATTAGCACTTTATTTATTTTATAATAATTTTTAAATAACTTTTAATGTAAAAATGGTAAAAGTCAATTAAACTCTGACACTATTTGTGATAAAATATTCAAATAAACTCTAAAAATGTATAAATAGTATTCTGTATGATGCACAAGTTTTATTTTTTACAGTTATGCCTTTATTGATTTTATATACAGTAATGAATCCATATTTTTATTAAGTCGAATACACTGTAAACCTAAATAAATTAAACTCTGACCCCATTTGAGATAAAATATTCAAAACAACTCTAAAAATGTCTAAATAGTATTCTGTATGATGCACAAGCTTTGTTTTTTACAGTTATGTCTTTGTTGATTTTATATACCGTAATGAATCCATATTTTCAGTATATTAGATACACTGTAAACAATTAAATGAATTAAACTCTGACCCCATTTGAGATAAAATATTCAAAACAAGATTCCCATATGTGATGTAACTTGAAACAAACTCGACAAAATTCTAACGTCCTGTTCATTCTAGTACTTTAAGTGTATAGGTGTATTACTGTTAGTGTTTTATAGTCGTAATGGTCGTAAAGCATATTTACCTGAGTTTTTGAGTTGTTCACAAGCTGCATGTGCTGAACTTAAAGACCTTCATCGCTGACAACTGATGGAGGATTTGCAGCAGTGTTTAAATGGATTGTAGGGAAATATTCAGTTCATCCAAAGATATTTTGGTTCTCTGTCTTCTATCTAAAGTATATTGTTGCCACGGTTTTACCAAGGAGAAACCGCTTCAGTCCAAACGATGCAGACAGTGCGCGTGCCCGGGTGACGTTGTGTATGCCGCGGTTCAACCACAAGGTGACGCCACGACATCAAAAAACATTACACGACGGGGGTCGGTTTGAAAAACTTAACTAACGGCTCATATAAACACTTCTAAACATTATTCTAATTTATTCTTGACTAATATGATAAATTGTTATAATAATACATATACAGCCCACATGACGCTTTTAAAATCGAGCATTTAGAGAGAAAACTTGTAAAAAAAACACTCGTGAAAGCTCCCTGGACCGTTTGACCGTTGTGAATGAAAGGTAACGTCAACGTAAATGTTCATAATGTATAGCTTATACGTTCAAATATATTAGCTTAAATTTGTATTACCTATATGTGTTCCTATATATGTGTAACGTTACCTATAACGTTATAATTAGGAACATATGAACATATTAGTAATACCAATGGTTAGGAAAATATTTACATATCTATACGAAAACGACCATTTTTGCAATATTTTGGAATATGTTGCATGACGTATATTTTCTATATGTAAAATTCAAATATGAACTATGAATGTTATTATTTAATGTGCATATATCTCCGTGTACTGTATTAGGTTTCTGTATGGGCAACCATGGTTTCAACTAAAAATTTTCTGCAATGATCTACAGCAGAGTCACCTACACGTTGGATGGCCTGAGGGTGAGTAAATAAACAAACTTTTTGGGCCTTTTGGCTTTCAATGTGTGTTTGCAAATTTTTATTTTTAATAAAATTTTTAAAGGATTTTCCTAAATTAGTTTTCTTTATCTCCACGTCAACATAAACAGAACTTACAAACTTTATTAATTTTCCGAAGTTGTAAAGGTTTGATTGTGAAAATTCTGAAGGTTTTCCCGAGGGATATTTTCTGGGGCTGCAAAATACTTGACAAATATACAATATGGTGGTTGAGTAGTGTGATAACAATTATTTTGTACGATTTTACAATATTTTCTAGATATTCCCTAGAAAAACTATTTTTTTTATTGTTTTTAAATAATTTATTTATTTATTGATATTAAAATAAACAGGTAATATATAGTTTTCAAAAGCAAATAGTCTAAAAACACAATGGACCCTATCATACGGCCGACTCAATATGGCACATCGCAAGTGTTTTTATTTGTTTTGTTTTTTGTTGTGCTATTTTTTTTAATAGCAAATGCATTTGTGCCATTTGTGGACTCATGGGTGTGGTGGTCTATAAAGGAAATGTTTTAAGGTGCATTGTTGGCACATTGCTATTTTAAGGCCACTGAAATACACCGCACCATTGACCAGCAAAAAGCTGGTCTAATGTCAATGGCGCAGAGTTATTATTATTTAAAGGGGTGGTCCACAGTGTATTTTTAAGGCTTGGTTGTGTTTATAAGATGCAAAGCAATGTGTGCTCATGCTTCACTTGTAGAAAATCCCGTTATTTTTTCATATATCTTACTTTGATTATATACAGCTACTCAGCTAATATGAAAACGACTGTCATATTTCCTAGTTCCTCTGAAAGGCCTGCCCTCAAGAGGCTTTGATTGGTAAGCTAACATAATGTGCAGTGATTTTGCAGATTGGCTCCACGTCACCACGTCACGCCCCTACAAGCACGCTGTGTAAACAGCCGTATCAGTTTGCCTGAATCAGACAGAAAATGAAGAGCACACAGCTGAACCTCATGCCATGCCGCACAGAGAGACACTGCATGCGCCGCTGAAGATTGTGGGTGTTAACAGTGGTTTGACTAATAAATATGAATTTGTTGCTAAATTCTTAGCGGTGCATTTCCCGTTGTTTACATCCTTGTTTACATCCTTGCTGCAACATACCGTTAACACTAGAAACTGTGCATGTAATTGATCAATTTTAACAAATAAAAACACTTACAGGTTGTGGCTCACAATCCACAGCTTTGTTGGTTGGAGGAGTTTTAACCGAATCCAGCACTGAACTGGGAGAGATTCTGGAAGCTGTCCTTTGTCAAATGCTAGCTTAATATTTTTTATAATTCTCTGGAACATAATTAAAATGAAATTGTAAGCACTTCTGTCTTTGTGTCATCCCAAATACAGAAACAGAATAAGCTCTGTGGAAATAGCAGCGTTTGGACGGCATTTTAGCTTTCTCTGCTATGACAATACATCGCTTCTGGCCACACCCCTCGCTGCGCGGGGTGTGTGCGTGTGGTGAATACGCGTAACCGGAAGCCCTTGGGATCTCACTAGCCCGGATGTATTTTTTTGTAGTCCCCAAACTTAATTTGCTGTAGGCTTTGCTAAGCTAACTCTGTAAAAGCCAATGTCTCCCATTGAGCATATTACATTCAGAGATGTTGTTTATGTTCACACAGCTACATTACACATCAACTAAAGTTTAAAATATGATATCGAAGTGGACCACCCCTTTAAAGAGTGTGTTATTTATGCGCCTATGCTGGTCCAAAACACGCATACACATTGCTTAATACACACAAGATGTACAGCAATACACAAATATCTTTACATATGAAAAAAATGTAAGGATTGAAATGTTTAAAAATCATTATTTTCTACATAATTATAAAAACCACTACATCCTGCCATGCCTTCTTCACCTCAGGGGTCTTTGGAATCCGGCTCTGTTATAGTCACTTTATTCATGACAATTCGCATTTGTGTAATGTTATTCTTCTTCTTCTTCTTATTATTATTATTATTATTATTATTATTATTATTATTATTGTTATTATTATTAGGCTATTATTAGTAGTAGTATTTATTATATGCATAATTATATTTGTTTTAATAATGTTTTTTGTTTGGATTTGTCCACCTGTCTGGAATAAGGACAGCAATTTTAGACCATGCAACGGCGCACGACCATTTTTTTCCATCCTTAAAATAGCAAAAGTGGATTCGGACACACTCTTAGTGCTTTTGCTCCATAAAAAACTTCAGCAGATATTCTGAATCTGATTGGCTGTTGTCAATTTTTCCCTCTCTTGTTTCGACCTTTGGGCCGCTCCAGCCAATAGCAGAACAGCAACTACTGGGGAATTGAGAAGGGTATAAACGGAGGTCGGAGCAGCTCCAAGTAGGTGGGACTTGAGCTCCAAGTGGGTGGGCCTTCGAGCTCCAAGTGGGCTGTACAAAGAGTTTTTATTTATTCAATGTCTTGTACATGACACGGAGTCCAATATTGTGCTTTATGAATGTCTACACCTACCCCAACCCTAAACCCAACCTCACAGTAACCTGTTGTGCTTTATTAGTATCTGCTCCACCTACACCACCTAAACCCAACCTACTTGTGGTTTAAGTCCCTCCCACTTGGAGGTCTCCGGGCTGCAGCGATACCTACTTATGGGAATTAGGGATAAGGATAGGAAGGCCCCATCTGATTGGTCAAATTTAGATAAACAACCAATGCATAAAATAAATGTAATTTATCACACATGTATGTGATATTGCAATAACAATAATTTTAATATATATTGTCCAGCCCTAATATGTTCATTCATAATTTGTATGGCAATATATTTTATTTTAGTCTACACAAATATATGATACACACTCATACACTACGACCAATTTAGTTTATTCAATTCACCTATAGCACATGCCTTTGGACTGTGGGGGAAACCGGAGCACCCGAAGGAAACACACACCAACGTTGGGGAGAAAATGCAAACTCCACACAGAAATGCCAACTGACCCAGCCGGAACTCGAACCAGTGACCTTCTTGCTGTGAGGCGACCGTGCTAACCACTGAGCCACCATGCCGTCCTCAATCCAAATCCCCTCTGTAGAAACCTTTTACTCTAATATGTCCAAAAAAATGAAAGAAGAATTTTAAACCTGACTCTAAGATTCAAACTTTTGTCCTCAAAACATATGCAAATTAGCACATATTTAAATAAAAACTGCTTCATTTACATATTTAAACAATATTTATAAAACTGGCAATACAAAAAAAAAAAACAAATCCTAATGAAATCAATCAACTAGATGTCTAGTGATAAATATTATTATTGTATTTATATTAGAACCTTTTTAAACCCTATTCACCTACAGTGGCTTGCCTTAAATAATGTGCATGCAAGCTACTAGTGATTATTAACTATTGTACTGATGAAACTTCATCTAAAAATGTCGACAAAGAGGATGTGAAATTAGATTGGTAAATTGAAGTAAAAATGTGTTGTAAACATTAAGTTCATCCTGTTTGCAGCAGAGAGAGTCTCCCCAGCCCCTCCACCCACAAGACTTTCATAATGCTCTCATAGTGTCTGTGTGCTGCAGAACTGACCTTTTCTATAAGACAAAATCAGCAGCGTTGTGGTTAGGCATGCCAGCTAGTTGTTTACATCTGTTCTGAAAGCAGTTTCTTTGCAAAACAGCAAACAACACCTTGCGAGTTTGAATGAAAGGTCACTCTCGAGATGAAATTTATTGAACTTTAGACTTGACATAAAATGACTTTAAACTTGACCCGACAAAAAGGTCTTGTGAATATTTTTAAACCAGCTCAAGACTTTTATCCTCAACTGTTGATATCACTGACATATATATGTTTGCATCGTTTTATTATAGCCAATGACCAGCTGATAAAGTCATTGCATCACTACAGAGGCTCTGGTTGCCATAGAAACAGACAGAGTCTTGAGGCACATATACTGTGTACATACTGTTCCAGCCTAAATATAAGCATGTTAAATGCTATTTGAAGATTTATGATGGTGTTCATTACATGTTACAGTGCATCCGGAAGGTATTCATAGCGCTTCACTTTTTCCACATTTTTTTATGTTACAGCTTTATTCCAAAACAGATTAAATTAATTTATTTCCTAAAAATTCTACACACAATACCCCATAATGACAATGTGAAAAAAAAGATATTTTGAAACCTGAAAAATCACATGTACATAAGTATTCACAGCTTTTGCTCAATACTTTGATGATGCGCCTTTGGCAGCAATTACAGCCTCAAGTCTTTTTGAATATGATGCCACAAGCTTGGCACACCTGTCTTTGGGAATTTTTGCCCATTCCTCTTTGCAGTACCTCTCAAGCTCTATCAGGTTGGATGGGAAGCGACGGTGTACAGCCATTTACAGATCTCTCCAGAGATGTTTAATAGGATTTAGTTCTGGGCTCTGGCTGGGCCACTCAAGGACATTCACCAAGTTGTTGTGAAGCCACTCCATTGATATTTTGGTGGTGTGCTTTGGGTCATTGTCCTGCTGGAAGATGAACCGTCGCCCCAGCCTGTGGTCAAGAGCACTATGAAGCAGGTTTTCATTCAGGATGTCTCTGTACATTGCTGCATTCATCTTTCCCTCTATCCTGACTAGTCTTCCAGTTCCTGCTGTTGAAAAACATCCCCACAGCATGATGCTGCCACCACCATGCTTCACTGTAGGGATGGTATTAGCCTGGTGATGAGCGGTGCCTGGTTTTCTCCAAATGTAACGCCTGGCATTCACTCCAAAGAGACCAGAGAATTTTGTTTCAGATAAACTTTGAATATAAATAGGCTGCCACTACATAGTAATTTTACATGTATTTTTGTGTAATTAATTGATTCACAGGTTCTTCTAGAATTCTAGTAGTATCTCTGCTCATGCCTGGAACATATACTTCATCGGTAACACTTTACAATATGGTTGTATTAGTTGATGTTAGTTATTGTATTTACTAACATGAACAAACAATGAACAATACATTTATTACAGTATTAATTCAATTATTCATTCATTTTCCTTCAGCTTAGTCCCTTTATTCATCAGGTGTCGCCACAGCAGAATGAACCGCCACCTTATCCAGCATATGTTTTACGTAGCGGATGCCCTTCCAGCTGCAACCCAGTAATGGAAAACATCCATACACACTCATTCACACACATACACTACGGACAATTTAGTTTATTCAATTGACCTACACCGCATGTTTTTGGACTGTAGGGGAAACCGGAGCACCCAAAGGAAACCCACGCCAACACAAGGAGAACATGCAAACTCCACACAGAAATGCCAACTGACCCAGCCGAGACTCAAACCAGCGACCTTCTTGCTGTGAGGCGACAGTGCTAACTACTGAGCCACCTTGTTGCCCCAATTTTACATGTTTTTTTTGTGTAATTACTTGATTCAAGTTCTTGTATTCTAGAATTCTTGCACTATCCCTGCTCATGCCTGAAACATATACTTCATCGGTAACGCTTTACAATATGGTTGTATTAGTTGAAGTTAGTTATTATATTTACTAACATGAACAAACCATGAACAATACATTTATTCAAGTATTAATTCATCCTTGTTAACATTAGTTTATGGAAATAAAATAGTTCATTGTTAGTTTTTGTCACTGTGCATAACTAATGTTAACCAGAATGAATTTGGATTTTGATAATGCGTTGTTGAAAAGATCAACTATGCATCTCTTTTTTTTGTTCTTTTGAGCTAACTTGTTAGATAAAAAAAAAACATTAGCTGCAACACCATCTGCACCACTATCGCTAACCACATGCAGAAATGATATAAGATTATTTATAGCTTTTATTAGTTGCAGTACTTGAAAAAGTACATTTTAGAAGCATTTTCATTTTAACTTACATTTTTATGATCTGGAAATAACTTGGCTAAGGAAAATGCTAATTTGACACCACCTAATTTTTGCATTTGATGTGCTTCACTTGAAATTTCCACCTGTCTAACAGGCAACATTTACTATTTTAAAAACTCAACAAGAAGTACAAGAACATAAATGCTAAAGTCTGCTTTTTTGAGTCAGGTTTGATGTCGGCTTAACTTCATTGTGTTTGACAACGTGTCAATAAACCCTCAACCCCTCAAACAAACTCTGCTTCTCTTAATTTTTTTTGCATGTAATGTAGTTCACAAACTAACGCCTCCCACTGTTTCCTGCCGCGAACAAGTGGAACTTAAAAAAAAAAAAAAGATAGCAGACAAGAAAAGAAACGTTGCAGAGCCGCTGCATATTTCAGCACAGCACTTCTCTTAAATGCACCAGTCTCTTTGGAAAATGTCACTAAACAGCACTGCAACACCAACAGTAATAGACTGCGATACATCACATTTTAGATATCCACTTTTTACTTCCACCTACAGCGTTGTGCTGCTGTTTGCGCTGCCGCTGAACTGTGTGTCTCTTTGGATATTGGTTTGTCGGAATGGCTTGAAGAAATCCGTTCCAGTGATCTACATGGCTAACCTGGCCTTGTCGGACCTACTTTTTACTCTTTCGCTACCCTTTCGGATCATTTACTTTGCAACAGGTCAATGGACGCTGGGAAATACTCTGTGCATGATCCCGGGGACCTTGTTTGCCGTCAACATCTACTCCAGCTCCTTCTTCATCATGCTCATAAGCGTGGACCGCATGCTGGCTGTGGTGTATCCACTGAGATCTCGCTCGATGCGGACGGCACCAGTGGCCTGGATATGTTGTGCCATGGTGTGGTTGCTCATCGCAGGACTCGCAGTGCCGATTGCTCATAACCACCCCGAAACCAACGACACCACCTGTAACTTCAAACGCTGCTTTGAGAAGTACTCAGAAGACAGTTGGAAGAACGGTTTCAAACTCATCTGCCTTGCCACTTTCTTCGGTATGTTAGTGCCTTTCTCCATCATTCTGGGCTGTACGGTTGCAGTGGTGCGGCAGTTGAGAGGATACAGCATGGCAACTTCCTCCTTCAACGCCGAGCTGAGCAAAAGCAAGATTGTCAAGCTTTTTCTCTCTAATCTACTCATCTACGCCATATGCTTCATACCCTTCCATGTTATTTACATTCTCTTCTCCCTGGTCAAGCTTAAAATGTTGCATGAAGGTAATCACCTTGACGTTTACTTTAACCTGCACAACATTACCCTATGCTTGGCCAGCACTAACAGCTGCTTAGACCCCTTGATCTACTACTTCAGCGCAAAGAATCTACAAAGTCGGAGCAGATGCGGTTCTGCGTCCAAAACTGTCGGCCTTGGCTTGGTTCAGAGCACGAGTTGGACTGGACAGTAAAGCAACAAATCATTATGTTGAGTCATTGAGGTAAACAAGCTCATTGTGTTAGAGGAAATGGTTATGCAAGAAGAAGCAAACCAAAGTAAAAAAACAAAAGCTGACTCATACGAGAGAGAGAGAGAGAGAGCTCATGTTTATCACATGAAAGCTCTTATTAGTTCGCTCAGGTGTCCTGAAGATTGTTGGGTGAAAAGTTAAAAGTATGAGAAACGTTAAATGAGCCATAGAAGAATCAATACCTGCTAATGTGACTTGAATTCTTCATTGTGACCAGATTGTAGCACGTTATTGTGATGCTGTATAACTGCTTATCACTAAGAGCCAATGGTATGGCCAAATATTGCCCAATGTTGTCGTTTATCACTTTGACTACTTGACCTTTTGTGAAGCTATTTGCTGCTTTGTATCTTCTACCAGCATTATCATGTTTGTCTTTTTATAATTGTTGTTATTGAGGCGTGTTCTTATCAGTCAAGATTGCATCGACATTCAGAATGGCAGCATTTATTCACACTTACTTCTGTCATACATTACGTTGAAATAAACAAGCTAATTTTTGAAGTACATCAGTAACTTTTCTATTTAATTAATTTTGGCATGTAAAACATGCGATGGAGGGTTCACGTGGGTGCAAATCTCACAGGTTACAAAAAGGAAGTGAAAACTTCAAGTCAACAGCATTAAAGCGCACACACCCTCTCCTTGTTTTCACACCAGTCAACGCTGTATTTTGTGGTTTGTGGGCTTGTGTCTTCTAAAAGTTCTCTTGCATGCATGTCTTTAAATTAGATGCAATAATCGCAATCTCAAAGCAAATAGGGTTTCAGCAGTTTATTGATAGATTCTTTTACAAGCGATTCGAGAGAGCAGCAGAATAGAGTGCATCAAATAAAACGCCCTATTTATTTCAGACAAAACCAGTTCTTTGCTACACCATTATGTGGAAGAGGAACAAACACACATAAATGGTATGATTAGAAAAAAAAAAGTGCAAGCAATATGAAGTGATTCTAGTGGATCTGCCGTGGGCATGTACATAGAAAAAACAGGAAGGAATACATTTTCGCACATCTGTGCCAAAAGACAATTCAAAACAGCCATTCTGATCAGTATGCGCACACACACACACACACTGCTTTTAGAGATAAGGAATCGTTTCAGTTTTTAAAATTTTTCTACAAACTTTATTTCACAAGTATTAAAGAGCAACGCTCGGAGCATCAGTTGACAAACATGACGACAAACCGACGAGATTCAAGATAGGAAATCCAAGATAAGAAAACGTATATTGCTTATATCATGTTCAAAACCTACGCTATGACTTGAAGTCATTTCTAAAATATGAGGTATACATCTTTTGGCATTGAAGAAGATTTTCTAATACTGGATTTCTTTGCTAACACAAGAGAAATGAACCGATAAAGAAACCACTTAACCAGCCGTCAGTCTACACAAACCGAGGCTTGACCAAAAAAACAAAAAACAAATAGAAATAATGCAAATCATTCGTCAGCGATTTCCAGACTAAAAATGTCTGAAGCTAATCTCACAATATCTTTCCCAATAAGAAAAAAACAAGAACACACACATAACCTGAGAGTGAAATACAACGATACACTACAGACAAATGTCCAAACCAAAAACTAACAAAGACAAAAAATATATACTGAAAAAAAAAGGAATTAAGAGTTTATCCTTAAAAAGAACAAACAGAGAACAGACATGGCTTTATCTAACATTATTTACAGGTTTATCAAGCTGATAAAGTGCTGTTAAGCTGGACAGATGGTTTGGGTTTTGCTCAGTAGATTTGAGGAGATAAGAGAGGGAAACTACAGCAGGAGTCGTTCACAGATCTTCGTCTCCACAGCAAATGTGTTCTCGAAGTGCCGGATGGTGTGGCAGTTTTTCGTCTCCCTCTTATCGATGCCTGAGGAACAAATGAGTCAGGTTTTGAGTTAAACGGGCGCATTCTTCTAATACACAACTCAAATCCTGTGTAGCGGTTGAGTTTAGATGAACACAATAATGTCTCCTCGGCATAGTTTTGGACAAAATGTGGTGTGGTCCAATTTGAGAAGAATTACTTTTAAGTTTGGAGATGGCAAGATGTTTAACGTTTTTGAAAGTCTCTTATGCTCACAAAGACTGCAATCATTTGATCAAATGCAAAAAAAATAAAAAAATAAAAAGTTAAATATTTTTTTCATTGTGCAATTTAAAATAAATGCTTTCCATACAAATACATTTAAAAATCCTATTTATTCCTGTCATGCAAAACTGAATTTCTGCACAATTACTCCAGCGTTTTGATCAAAAGCAAAACAAATAATGCTTTTTTGTGTGCTGTGCAATTTAAAATGACTGTTTTTCATAGGAATAAATAGGATTTTAAAATGTATTCATGTCACTCCAGTCTTCAGTGTCACACGATTCTTCAGAAGTCATTGTAATATGATGATAGAAAGTTAGAAGCTGATGAAAGAACAGCACATGGACCATATAATATGCACTAACAATGAACAATACATTTTAAAGCATTAATGCTAATTGCTAAAAACATTTTGTGCATCGCAGTGCATTAAAGATCATCTTGGGTATGAAATGTATTAGTCAATGTATTAGTCAATGTTGAGATTAACATCCTTAAAGATTAGAACAATAATCTTTATAGTAATTTATAGTAATATTTGTCTTTGTGTGTGTATGTTAACTAATGTAGTTATACCTAATAATAACTAATCTTATTTAATAGGTGATCACAAAAGTCTGAATGGTTGAATATTCTTGGCAAAGTTCAAAATATGGAGGAAATTACTTTTCCCACTAAAACTACAAATAGGCCTGTCATGATAAGGAACTTTTGTTGTGCGATACATTGTCGCACAAACTGTTGTGATTAGCGATATTACTGTCATTTTGAGATCATTTTATGCCACTGATTATATAATGAATATATAACAGCATAATAATGCAAACAGCCATAAACACTTTAAAATACATATCATTCTTAAGGTCATTTAGATTCTATAATTTGATGTTAAAAAGGTAAAAGTGTCCTATTATATACACTATTAAAAGTCCTATTAGGTAAATGTCCAATTATAAACTTTGACACCGGTGAGGTAGAATGTAAATATCATTGTAAAATTACTTTAACGTTATTTGTGAATTTGTAAATGTATATTGCAACGGCAAAAATGATTGAAGTCATCTCCAAGTATTGCACGATAAGTTTGATATATTGATTACTGTGACAGGCCTAACTGCAAATGGACAATTACTAGCAATATTTTAAGAAATGGATTTGTTTATACCTTTATATTGTGTAACCTGTTTTTTTTATCAGATATGTATCTGTCAGCATGACTTTTAAGGACCAATGTGACCAGTCAGCTGTTCATTTAAGTTCTGATGTTATTGTTGTTTTATTTCGGTTTCTCAACTTTCTTTTATTTTCCCCTTTAATTATTAAAGTAATTAAATAAAAACACAGTAAAACAAAAAGTAAATGCAAGGTAATGGGATTTCCAGAAAGAAACGTTTGAAATGTTTCTGCAAGCTAGTTTTCCAAAAAAACATTTCAAAGAATTTAAATCCATTTCATTATAAAAGTTCTTTATAATTTACAAAAAAAGATTTTGCTTCAGATAGCAAATGTTGTAATCTTTGGGTGGGTCGTTTGGATCGTAAAAGCATTGAGAAATGTACGGTTTCTGGGAGGTTGAACTCAGGGGACACTTCCTTGGTGTGGCACGAATTTCACAAGTCACCACATTTCTATTTCCTGTGGTTCTCCAGACAACCATCTGCTTTTAGATGAGTGAGAAGAAGTCCTGGACACGCCAAACTACAGTTCAGCCAAGAGAGAGAGAGAGAAGGAGAGAGAGAGAGAGAGGGGGAGAGAGAAAGAGAGGGAGAGAGAGAGACCCCTCTGACCAGACAACAGCTCCCACAATGCATCAGTGGCTGACGTGCATCACATCCCCCTCTGTGTGCTCTGATAACTGGAGATGTTCTGCCTGCTCTACGCTCGTGAGTCACGCTCAAACACCCACAATCTCAAAAAAATCACACGCATTAGTCAGGATGAGGATCGGTGTCACTGTGCCGCACGCAGGAGAACTACAGAACCTGGCATGCCCATATCAATGCAATACTTCCTTTCATACCGAGAGCATCTGACTCATAAAAAGAGGAAGGTGTTTCTGTCACGTTAAAAGAAGCAGTTAATGTGGCAGATTTTTCAGAAGATATCAGGGTAGATAGCAAAAAAACAAAAAAAAAACTAAACAGGAACTAAAGACAACAGAAACCACAACTACATCTGTGTGCGCAGGTGGCAGTAACAACTAACATGCTCAAATAGAGAAAAAGTTCATTCGCTTTAATAATGTGTGAGATTATGTTATAGGCTGACACTCATTTTGCTAAAATGTCCAAAAGCATTGACTGTGTGATGAGTGTTAGATCTTTATTTAGTCTCTCTTTATTTAATTATTTTTAACTGTCCTGCAGTGCTAAGTCATGTAAAAATCAACATGATGCTAGTTGTTATGTGTAATATGATGTATTGCACATTAATGCCTTTAAAGAAAACCTACTGGATTTTTTAAATTCTTTTTGTGGCCATGTGGGCAAAGTCTGGGCATGGTGAAAAGTCTGGAATAATATATTTTTTTAATGATTTTGAGGCATACAAAGACTTATGTACAACACTTATTAGATTGTTTTTTTAAATACAGTAAAATAGATAACTTAGTGAAATACTACAAGAATTTAAAATGTCATATTTCTCCATTTGAATACATTTTAAAAATGTAAAAAATTAGCTTTTGTGATGCAATACTAAATTTTCATCATGACTGCTACAGCCTACAACAGGTAAATCATTCAAATAAGATAAACAAAAACCTAAGGATTATTAGTTATGTATTATATTATATTATATTATATTATATTATATTATATTATATTATATTATATTATATTATAATAAAACCTATGATACCATCATTCAAATGTTTGTGTTAATAATGACTTAGTAAAATAAAATTGAATCTATAAGGATGTATTAAATAAATCAAAAGTGAAAGTAAAGACAATTATAAAATGTCACAAAATATTTATGTCAAATAAATGCTGTTTATTAAAGATTCTATACAAAATAAATTCTGGAAAAAAAATTGATTCCAGCAATGATGTGCATAAGAGACTTCCTTTAAACTTTTAATAGTCTTTCAAATCACTAATATCAAAATACTACAACGATTACTGTTGATGGTAATAATCTTATAATAATCTCATTTTAATAAATAAAGTAGTAATGAAACTCACGTCTTTGTCCGCTGCGGCGTCTCAGTCTGTAGGTCTCTTTTCCGTAGCAGAGCCGGTGGATGAATGGTCCGAGCTGACGCAAGTTCCTAACGCGTCCCGTCACCACCATCTCCTCCTGGATCATGTAGGTCTGGGGCAAATACGTTCCCCGCTGCCAAAACACAAGCACGTGCAAATGGTCACATTGGGCTCCATCAACACTGACACACTGCACATGACAAATCAAACAGATCACAAATGCGTGTCAGCTCTGCTAGGGAAGTGACTTATGCTCAAAAGTGCAGTCATTTGACTTGCAGTAGGTATAGAAATAATTTTACTGGAAGAAATGTTTGATAACCGAGTAGAACTGTAGGGATATTATTCATATAAATATATTCCACGTGAGTTAATAAACTACATTTGTATAATAAATATTTTACAAAATTCCATATAAATATATATATAAATAAATAATTACCATATTGGATTACATTTACTACCATATAATTACATTTGCATTACTAAATCATGTAATAGTATACATGACTATATTGTTAGCCTATATATTGCTAAACGATAACGAAATCATCAAGTTTCATCCTTAAATATTTTCCCATAACTGCCTTTGCTGTCAAGATTTTTTGTCATTTCTGGAGGTGCATTTCCACCTTCGAAGATCATTCGTGAAATGCTTCTTGTTTCAAATTTTGGAAATAAACCTACACATCCAAACGTGTGACTCAGGAGCCGAGACCTTTTGTTCAACAGTTACATAAAATTGTATGCAAGCTGTTACCTTGACATTGACGAGCAGTTCCCACAGGTTTCTGGGCGGCATGACAATTGTTGTGTTGAGCTCAATCACGTAGCACTTGTCCAACGCAATGTCGTAGTATGCTGTGAGTCCCTGTGTGGATGACAAAGCAGAACACCTCCGTTAATAACGACTCTGCGATCAAATTAATGTTGTTTTTCTTTTTTCATTATACTGAAAAGTGACAGTAAAGTCATCTAAAATATCATTATTCCCATTTCAAAAATACACTTTTATTATATTTCCACAACAATGTTCATAATAATGTATTTCTCATGTGAACAAAATCATCATCATATAAAAATAATGAATTCCTGAAGACTACAATAATGATGCTGAAAATTCAACCTTGCATCACAGTAAGAATTACATTCTAAAACATATTCAAATGTTAGTTTATAAACTTTAACACCATTTCACAACATTGCAGTTATTATATTTCATTTCCTAATAAATCCACGCAACTAGGAGAACAAAACGTTCTGACTGACGTTCTCACAGCTTCAGAACTTCAGCCGAAACTGTGGTTTTCACAGAAACATTTGCTTGTACTGCGCCTGGCACTTTGCACTGCATATTAAACAATGATTTCAAGCAGACAAAAGGCATCCTTAGAGATGGTTCACAGTCCATCTGGGGGAGCCGCGATGACTAACGTCAGCTTTTGTACAGCCAACAAACCAGAAAAAAAAAAACTGTACCAGAGCTCATTGTGCAGAGCTTCAAGAGCTTCTATAAAAGCTGCTCACCCTGTGAAAGTCATGAATGATGTCGGCCGGGTCGCCGCTTCCGAAATCTGGCACGGGAACGCTGATCTGCTCATAGTTATCGTCCAGGTAGATGCCCACTTTCTCTTCCAACTCCTGCCGCCCGAGTAAAGGGGCAAACACTGGGTCTTCATACATCATCCTACAGTGGAAGAAACTGTCCTCTGGGATCTGGAGAAAAACAGAGCATAAAATAGAGCATACCTGTTATTATTTCTTTATTTACTTTTTAATGTGCCATCTTTAAGACTATCTTAATGGTGATCACAGAATAAATTTAAATATAATAATTTAATATATTATAAAAATCATTTACGTTTAACACTAGACATATATTCTCCCATGCATTGAGTTCTTCCTTTGTAAAAATAAATCCTTTAAACATCTCTGAAGAAAACTGCCTATATACAGGTGGAAGTAATACAGTTCAGTAAAATATACTTGGTTATATCACTGGAATAATGCATAATTATGATTCTCCATCTGTTATTAAATGGCCATGTGCAAGTCTAGTATGACCTATAAAAATAGGCTTCTTAGTGGTTGTCAGGATCAAACATTATTCTCAGTTATTCTCAATTAGACTCAAGAAGATTCATTTTAAAAGATTTAATGTTCTTGCAGCAAGGGAACAATACAGAAGAAACACAAGAGCATCCATTCTGGTTGCTCCAGTTTATATACACATGCATACAAACAGATGATGAAGCATTGTCTTTAATCACTGGTCTAAACCGTTTGTTTGGTAGAATCCTATTGCTCATATAATCAAATCCTTGTCAGCACAATATTCCTGCAACTGGCACATTCCAACCATTCGACTGACTGAAAACTACAGTTAAGTGTGTGATTATATCAACATACATTTATAACATTACCTTTGGGTTTCTTTAAAAGTATACATGTATAAAAATAATATAAATAGAATCTATGAAAATTAATGTATCGAACAGTGGTGATCACAGAATTATTTAAATGGGTTATAAAAATAATTTCTGATCAACGCTAAACAAATTCTCCCAAACAGTTTAAACACTAAAACTGCCTATATACAGTAAAGTAATACAGTTCGGTAAAATATTTTGGCTACATTGGAGGATGAATGCATAATTATGATTATTAATCTTTTAATAAATGGCCATGTGTAAGTCTAGTATTACCTAAAAAAATACAAACTTATTTATACCTTGAAATGAGTAAAACAAATATGCTATTAATTATTTTATATAACTTATTATTATTATATTCATCTCATTCCATCTGTCACTTACCATTAATATAAATGTTAATCACAGGTTTTATATCAGCGAATGCAATTTAACTCACTGAAACTTTTGCAGCAATTTCTGCATATTTGTTAGCCGTAAATATAACTTGAAACCCAGTAGAAGAAGATACTGAAGTTTCCTTTTTGAGTAAACATTCTGTTTTGGCTAAACTCTTTCAATTTATAGCATGGATTATCAGAGTTTTGTCAGCATTTTGCGTCAGTGAAGATTAAAAGCTTTGGTTCTTGTCCATTTTCTCCCTGTTCCAGCAGTAGACCACAAGCTTCTAAATAGAGGCCACTTGAACTAGTCTAGTGAATGAAAGATCCGGCAAGGTGTTGCTATGGTGATCGCGGAGGAACTGAACTTTGATAGGCTTGTTCGTGAATAAGAGATGATGAACAGATCCGGTGACGTCTAGAATCTCACCTGAGGGTTGAAGTAATATCTGTACAGGCACACAGAGGCCATGATCAAGCCTGACAGGAAGATCACCAGGCCGAGCACCACACACCAAAGGCCACTGAAGCGAGACTTCTTAGATCTCACCGGGAGCACCAACTCATCCTTCTGGAGAAACACAAAACAGCTTCACTTAGTTTCAGGAGCTTTTTAAGTCTGAGCTGACTCACATTCGGCATATTCAAAAGGTATAGTTTGGCCAAAAATCTGTATTTTACACTTTTTTTCCACCTCCAAACCGGTTACATTTATTTTCCTTCAGTGGAAAACAAAAGATGATATTTTAAGGAGAGCTGGCAAACAAATGCTTTCAGGTCTAATTATCTTTAGTAGTATGAACCCAAAAATTCAATGCAAGTCAATGGGACCTGAAATGGTTTGATTGTGCACATTCTTTGAAATATCTTCTTTTGTGCTTCACAAAATGACTGACATGAACTTTCATTTTTGGGTGCATTGTGCCTTTAATTGCAAGAGTATGGGCATTGCTAAGGTTTAGAAATGATCTACACAATTTTCTTCATTGTGAATTTGCTTTTCTGTACAAATATTTACACATTCATTAAATCAGGATACGTTTGCATGAGAAATATTATATATATTATTTGATGCATTTTCCAGAAATCAAAACTAAAACGCTAAAAGTAATTGTCCTTCTGAAGTAAATGTTTCTTGATTTAAGATTGGTTTTTAAAATATTTGTAATTATTAATAATAAAAAAGACAATAGTAAGAGAATTCTTCTTTTGGATTATTCAGAAACCAAAACTTTTCATTTTTCACCTTTTCACAAATCAAAACTTAATATCTGACGTAATTTTCCACCTCAAGTAAATGTATCTTGATCAGTTCATTTTTAGTTCTTTGTGAAAATTCCAACCATGCTGAAATTGACTTTATTTTTTTAAGCATAAACTCAATCATTATCCTTCTCGTATAAATTTAGCTGGATTTCACAGCTTTTATATATTAGTAACACACTCAAAAAAAACAAAAAAACTCCAACCAAGAAACTAATCTTGTGCAGCGTCTCAGCAGCCAAGAACTGCGCCAAGACATTAGTGAGTCACGGCAGCGTCTCAAGACGTCAGGTGGTGTGAGCAATGCATCCGCCTCCAGTCTCTCAGCGCCGAGGACACCAGCTCCATCAGCCCACGCAAGCTCTGGAGCATCGCAAATCAAACAGACTTGCTGACAGAGCTACTATCCCCGCCTGGCACAGCCATATTTTTAGGCACGTACTGTACTTCCCCGCTCCTTATTTGTACAGGAGTTCCTTTCCTACGTAGGGAGGACACACAGCAGCAGCGGGTAGGAGACAGTGTGTGGGTACCAGGCTGAAAATAACAGCTCTAGTATCAGATCAGATGGATCCACGTCATTTTCACTCCACTGGAGAAAAATCAATGCAGGCACACGAGGTCAAATTGGAAATGGTGACGCACTGGAGATGTTCTGCGTCGCCCACAAACGTCACAGTTTTTCAGACTAGTTCTAAAAAATGACAGCTGGAGATTTGGTGCATATTAACAGACTACAAACTGATGCATTCTCTGAAAGTTTTTGCATTAACAATGATGTCAGGCATCCATTTGGTGAAGGCAAAGGGCTGATTTAATCCTAGCTAACTGGATCAAGCGCACACACACAATTTTTTGAAAAGGAGGACTGAGTGTTCCAGGCACATGAATACAAAAGACTGCGGTCATTCTCACTGGTACAGCTCAAGTCAAGTGGTGATAAAAGGTTTTGCAGCTGAATAACGATTATCAGGGGACTAACAGCAAGTGTCTATGTAGAGAACACACACACAGACACACATGCAAGGTTCAGGCTGATTTGTTCAGCACTAATCTGCAGTGGCGGCTCCACACTAAGGGATGATGATGTAATGTCATCCTGTTGTGCATCTCATTACTGGCTCACATCCAGCAGCTATAAACCAACGCAGACCCCAAAGCCTAACGTATGACACTTTAATATTTAATACATTCATAAAGTCTGAGCAGTTCAGCAAAGACATCAAATATTAGACAGTGTCTAACAGAATAAAGCCAGAAACTGATGCATTTTCACAAATGACATAAATACAAATGTCAACATAATTTTTTCCTCAGTGTTGTATTTTAAACTAAAATAAAAATGTGTGTGTGTGTGTATAT
>CAIGQW010056815.1:2865853-2879159 GCA_903798125.1 Danio choprae
TTTATATGCCTAGTATACCTACTTGGCCTACATGGTTAATAACAAATGCCTTCATAATGAATAATGAATGTTTGATTTATTAATTGTATATACATATTTCCAAATTTCACCTTAAATGAAGTTCTAAACCTAGACATCCATTGTTTATCGAGCTCACTTATCCTTCAAGGATAACACATATACTTCATTGAACATGTACACATAGACATCACCTATATGCTTTATAACTGCAGGTTAACTATGCTTATATATAATAACGTTACCTGTTAAAAGCTATTATTAGGTATGGTAACTAATAACTTTAACTTTTCCAAATTTGATTGTAATGCAACAATGTGCTCCTTTTGTAAAGCTGCTTAACAATAATTATTGTGAAAAGTGCTATACAACTAAACTTGAACTGAATTGAAAGTTTATACTGAATACGATTAGAAATTGTGATTTAATGATTATGTACCGGGCCTCACGGTGGCGCAGTGGGTAGCACAATCGCCTCACAGCAAGAAGGTCGCTGGTTCGAGCCTCAGCTGAATCAGTTGGCGTTTCTGTGTGGAGTTTGCATGTTCTCCCCGTGTTGGCGTGGGTTTCCTCCGGGTGCTCCGGTTTCACCCGCAAGTCCAAAGACATGCGCTATAGGTGAATTGGGTAAGCTAAATTGTCCGTAGTGTATGTGTATGAGTGTGTATGGATGTTTCCCAGTGATGGGTTGCAGCTGGAAGGGCATCCGCTGTGTAAAACATATGCTGGATAAGTTGGCGGTTCATTCCGCTGTGGCGACCCCAGATTAATAAAGGGATTAAGCCGAAAAGAAAATGAATGAATGATTATATACCCCGTTATGTACACTTTTTATATTGTAATTTTGATCATATTCATTTCTGAATACAGGTAACATTTCAAGATTTTCTCTTGCAACACAATTTATTACTAGTTGTTTATAGCGAATGCCATCCTAATTTGGGTTTTATTTAATAACTGCTTATCGGCTGCAGTTTTTTTACTACAACTTTGGATCGACTTTTAGCTGATGCAAATCTTCTCTTAAATATAATGCGCCAGTATGGACGAAGTATGGAAGTGTGTTAAAATTATAAAGTACTATGAATGCAGCCTATTAGATGTAGCACAGGAAGGCGGGGGGAGGGGGTGGGTTGGTTATTTTAAGGCAGGCATTGCTAATAGCAGGGATGAGGGTGGGTGGGGTCTATTTCTCCAGTCACTCACCGAGAAGGCAACTGGTATGACATCATAACATCTTCGTCCACGTTGGCCATGAGCAGCCAGAGTGGGTCCTGCAGGACATACTTGATCAGATTCTCACTGCCGTCCAGAGCCAGCACACCAGAGCCTTGAGCCTTGGCCTTGTGGGATTTCTGGGACGAATCCACACTGCCAAAGTAGTTACTGCTGTTGTTGCTCTTGTTGCTGCTTCCTGCGATGAAAAGACGAGAGAGAAATGGACCTTTAACACTTTATCGAGCATAGAAGCTTATATGGTAAATTCATTAACACTAGCTATGTTTCCATCCAAAGATGCCAACTCAATTTATGCGCAAAACTATAATATCGCATAAAACATTTGCGAATGAAGCATAGTTTACGTTCAATGAGTCAAAGAGAACATATTGTGATAAACTGGCGCTCAATATATATATATATATATATTGAGTGCCAGTTTATCACAATATGTTCTCATTCATTCATTTTCTTTTCGGCTTAGTCCCTTTATTAATCTGGGGTCGCCACAGCGGAATGAACCGCCAACTTATCCAGCATATGTTTTACACAGCGGATGCCCTTCCAGCTGCAACCCATCACTGGGAAACATCCACACTCATACACACTCATACACATACACTACGGACAATTTAGCTTACCCAATTCACCTATAGCGCATGTCTTTGGACTTTGGAAACCGGAGCACCCGGAGGAAACCCACGCCAACACGGGGAGAACATGCAAACTCCACACAGAAACGCCAACTGATTCAGCTGAGGCTCGAACCAGCGACCTTCTTGCTGTGAGGCGATTGTGCTACCCACTGCTCCACCGTGAGGCCCGGTAAATATATATAATTTGCTGTGGTAGGAGAATCCACTGATGGCCTTTTTTTCTATAATAAATTACTTGTGGCTCAGAAGACGAAATGTGATGAATGCACGGTGGCTTTTGGACACTTTTTGAGAGCGCAGATGCTCAAAACAGTTCTGGAGGTACTAATACTGAACCACTGTGATGATAGACTTTGGCTGAGGGATTTTAGAACGACCAAAACAACAATTCAGATGTTTTACAATACGGTCGGTCTGCTGATTTGTCCATTAATGTCATCCAATCACACCCATTTTTACCATCACATGATCAGTTAAAGCAAAATCACAAGACTTTTTGATGCGCACACTGAAATTTATTCGGGCAGCACGGTGGCTCAGTGGTTAGCTCTGTCGCATCACAGCAAGAAGGTCACTGGTTCGAGTCCCGGCTGGGCCAGTTGACGTTTCTGTGTGGAGTTTCCATACATAGTGTGCATGCATTTTTTTTTCATGCATAGGCCATAGTGTATGAGTGGTGTGTGTGAATGTGAGAGTGTATGGGTGTTTCCCAGTACTGGGTTGCGGCTGTAAGGAATGAAATTTATTCGGCAAATGGGTTTTCATCGTAGTTCATGCACTTTTTTTCTCTTATCAGATAAAAAGTTTATGCTACTGAGCTGTGCACATGTTTTTTTTTTAATCTGCATGTTTGCACATCTTGGTGTTTCCATTAAGCTATTTTTATGGAATAGTTAAAAAATGTGCATAAAAATAGGTGGATGGAAACCTAGCTATTGATTAAATACATATATTTTTTCTCCTAAAACGCTTGTAATAACCCCTGGTCACACTCCAGTGAGTTTTTGACTGAGTGCCCTATAAAAAGTTAAAAGCAGAGCCAGTATGTACAGTAACACAAAACAAACAAGGTACAAAATAATTTAGAGGAAGTGAAAAAATATGTTTGGGTATGTGTTGATTGATTATGTTGTATTTAGATGATGTGTTTCTTTCTGTTTTGCTGTTGCTTTCGCATGCTTGTTAATAAAGATGCTACAAATATAACATAGACAGTGTTTTTACAATATGTGCTGTACTGATTTGACTGACAGACATTATTGGAACAATAAAAAAAAACATAAACATTTACTTAATCTAGGAAATTGATTATATTTATCAATTAAAATTGATAATAACTAGCAATATGCCATTCTTTTAATCAAATGTGTTTATATTTGTCTTGCAGTCATTCATGTTTTAAGGCAAAACATTAGGTTTTTTCATGCGTCTGTCAATTTTAAGATTGTGGGCTTTTTGGCATTAACTTGTTGTGACATACAGAATACTGTTTCTTGGTCCAACACTCATTGATGTCATCTACGTCACCATTTAATCGCCCATTACATGTTTCAAACCTTTTTGAGTTTCTTTATTCTGTTGAACATAAAAGAAGATATTTTGAAATATGTTGGAAACCTGTAACCATTGACTTCCATAGCATTTGTTTTTCCTACTATGGATGTCAATGGTTACAGGTTTTCAGCATTCTTCAAAATATCTTCTTTTATGTTGGACAAAATAAAGACCTCCTAAAGGTTTGGAACCACTTGAGGATGAGTACATTTTCCTTTTCGGGTATATTGTCCCTTTAATGTCAATAATTCCTGTGATGCAAATTGGCATTTTCATCATCATCATTACACCAGTGTTTATTACCAGAAATTAATCTGAAATGCTGATTTGTTGGACAAGAAGCATTTATAATTTATTAACATTGGATGTTGTTTTAAATCACCCTTCAGATCAGCAATAGAATCTTCAATGCTCACCAGTTCTGCTGGCAGATCCTCCGCTGGCTGACGTCCCACAGCGGTTGGATCCTGAACCCATAGAGCCAGATGTGGCGGAGCCGGTGCCAGACCGCGAGTCCTCTGGCAGGATGTCCAGCAGGTCACTAGATGAAGAGAACGCATCGCTGTGTTGACCATCCACAGGTGACCCTTCATCCTAAAAAAACAGATATAAATATAGAATTCAACAGATTTACGTGAATTCAACAGATTTACGAGTGAAACTGTCAAAATAAAATTATATCTCAATATTTTGGAAGATTTGGCTTGAAAAAAAAAACGAAATCTCCTACAAATGAACCCCAGTCATTCTAAATGACAAAAAATCCTCTAAATAGAGCTGCTCAGTCAACTGGTGAATTTGTATTCTTATCACAATACATGTAAAAGGGCATTTTTACATCTAGTATTATTAATTAATTAATAGTTGCTGTCTTTTCTTAAAATAAAGACATCAACTTTACAATAATATTCTGCAGCACTATGCAAGCATGCAAGCACTGCCACCTGTTGGTCAGTTTAAAGTATTGCGTGTGAATTTGTTCCCCTTTTTTGACGTGCTGTTCATAAGACATACCGAAAAATACTGTGATAACATAACATTTAAAAAACACACACTTTAAAGGCTAAATTAACTCCAAAATTACAATTCTGTCATCATTTACTCATACTTAATCATTTTTTATTTTAAATGTTGGGTGAACAATCCTTTTAACATAACAAGTCAAAGAAAGCCATAAAAAGACTACGAACCTGCACCACATCCTTATCAGGTTTAGTTTGCCCAGTCACGCTGCCTGTTTTCTCCACGTTAGCGCTGCAGTTGTTGAACAGGACAGCAGATGGCGCCGTGTTCTCCTGTCTCTCGGCTGAGCGCTGCGTTTCCTCCAGCTGCAGCAGGTTGAGCTGTAGTGGCGAGCTGCACCGCGACTGGAACAGAGGTGGAGATGGAGGTCCGCCTCCACCCATTGACTGAGGAGTGGGGCTCCGGGACGGCTCCTCCCTCAGCTCTGGTGCTTTGGGTGGGTCTTCGGGACACGCGAACGGAAACTGCTGTGGCTGGAATGTCGGCTGTGAGGTAAAGGGGTTTTGGGAGGTGAACTGTGTTTGTATTGTAAACGTCGACTGTGGAGGGAATGAAGCCTGCGGGGTGAAACCAGGCTGAGTCTGAAAGGTGGGCTGGGAGGGGAATGGTCCCTGTTTTGGGGGGTAGAAAGGCTGGCGTTGAGCGCTGCCCATCTGCGGAAACATATAGTTGGGCAGCACCAGCGCCACCATCGGCGTGACTAGCGGAGCAGAATACGGAGTCTGAATGGGCTGCATTGGGAGGCGTGGATCCGGCGTGCATTGACTATCCCCAAAGCCTGGCATTGGAGCGTCCACTCTGGGCTGCATCCCGCCGGCCCCTGGGTACATCTGTAACGGGTACGCGGGCATCACGGCAGGATAGGCGATGGGGAAGGTGGACTGGGACGTGTCTGAGGGAGACCAGGACGTCTGGTTGAGACCCTGGAGCTGAGGTCTGTGTGCTCGTCTACGGCCTGATGGAGTGCTGTCCGATGACTCGTTCGGCTTCACTCGCTTAGATTTGGTCTTTTTGTTACGCCCCCTGCGGGTTGTGGTGGTCTCCTGTGCACCGCCGCCGCCTCCAGCCTTGCATGAGCGAGCAGCAGGGACAGCTGGAGAGACAGAAAGAAAAGAGGTTATTGAATACATATGGACTTCAGTTAAGAGGGTTTATTTATGGACTGAATGTAGGCAACAATATATTGTTGGGAGATTTGGGATAATTTTTTTTTGTTTTAAAAAAGTTAAATATATTGGAATAAAATAATCAGATCATTTTGACAGTCATATACAACATGACTTTTAATAAAATTCATTCATTCATTCATTTTCTTTTCGGCTTAGTCCCTTTATTAATCTGGGGTCGCCACAGCGGAATGAACCGCCAGACTTTTAATAAAATAAAATAAAATAAAAGCTCCAGATTGGCAACACATTTGTAGAGATGAACAACATGGACAAAATTTAGTAATTTAATAATAATAATAATAATAATAAATTGAACTAAAATATTTTTAATAAATAACATTTCAATTAATGTTTTATTAAACAAATATTGAACAAAACAAATACTATTATAACAATAAATGATTATTAAAGATAGTAAACAATAATTATAAGAATGAAACTGAAAAATATTACAAAAATAAAATGATAATTACTCATTTAATAATAGTATTTTAACACTAATTTAATAATAATAATAATAATAATAATAATAATAATAATACATTTTAATGACAAAAATAAACTTAATGAATAATAAAATAAGACTTGCCACTACAATAATAAACAAGGATTAGTAAAGAAAACTTTAACTGCTGCACTAGCTGTGATTGTGCGGCCCTACAAAATTTGATCCATTTGTTAATTTTGACATCACACGCCATAGTTTCCAATCAAACACTTTATCAGATGTCAAAAGCAAAGTCATATTTAATAAATCATTAAAATATTGGTGTCTGTGATGCAGAAAGTCCAGAGACTGAATGTTTTACCAAATCTTGGAATAAACTACACTTTAATGTTTTACACATTAGTGAATATATCCATATTTATATGCTTATCTTTCATGGAGCTGTTTGGCGAGCTTTACCTTTAATGAAAGTGTTAGTAAATTATCACAGCACAAATTAATGTTGTATGTATAATTGTTTACTTTTGTGGCCAGTGTAATAAGTGGAATAATGTACATCTAGATGGTTGATTTCAGTTGTTTCTTCAGTCTACTACAAGAGCCCTTGGCTTCGTGTCGGGCTGCTGATAAGCCTGTTGAGCTGTTTTATCCCACATTTAAATCACACCAGCAGCAAATAGAAAACATCAGTTTTAATTAAAACTTTTCAACTAAACTGAATTTCACCTTTTACAATTGAGCTTTAGGGGTCGTTTACACAATGTTTTCAGGCAAACACAATACACTTTTTATTCATTTTGTCTGTTTGTTAACACAACAACAGCTTTTAATGACTGAAAATGCATAATCTAGTTTCTGAAAACACTGCTGTTGTCATTTGTGCAAACACACGAAAACGAGAATCTATGAATACGGTGACATCATGCGTGTGCATAGTACGTGTTTAGGGGAGTGGAGATTAAAGGCAAGAATGAAGAAAAACACAACAATGGCGGATTATGTGTTTGTTGTTAAAGTGTTTGCTAACGCTAGACCAGCAAACCGTGGATTTACTTCACAATACAATCGCAGCACGATACTAGGAAAACATGCAATATTGTTGTTGAGTGTTGCGAAAATGATATTTCTTACGATATAACTAACTTGCAAAACCCTATTTTGTCAGAACATTTGTAAAAATCTTTTATTTATGTAATGATCACACCAAAATAAACAGGGAATAGATCGTTTGAATCTAAAAATATTTTAAAAACGATGTCAAGGTGCAAACATTTAGACTTTGAAACACCATGAATGACTGAAACAAATGACTTCTCTGTGATATGGATATTGCATGTACTATTATCGCGATAACGATAATTTGTAACTTCCCAACAAGTACTGCTTACTAACAAACCTTTGCGTAAAATTTAAACTTGTTTAAAGTGCAAAAGTAAAACTTTAGCAGTTTCGGGTACATCGTTGTTATGTAAATTAGCGTCAGGCTCAAAGACCTGCTTACCCTCAGAGGTGACCTGTCCTTTCTGTCTCTCCAGATAGAGGGAGCAGTCTGCTTTGAAAGCGTGGACTCCTCTCAGCTCTCTGAAGCGGCTGAGAAACGCCTGCTCCTCCTTCTGTGTGTGAGCTGCCAGAACCTGCTTGGTCAGACCCAGTTTCTTATACGCCTCTCGCTCCTGATTGTGAGGCGAAACTGCGGCCGGCGGGACGACGAGACCCTGAACGTCCATGCCTTCAGCGCTGGGAACATCTTCAATGATCTCTGCAGGAAAAAACAAAACGGTGAGCTAACGTCCTGCCAAAACACAGGAGAAACGACCAGCAGTTGATTTTTTATGGGCTGCATCAAGGCCTTTATTTCATGCATGTTGGGATGGGAGCCATGGGAAAATGCAGAATTTGATAAGATGCAATTTTTTTTGAAGCCCCGCCAGAGTGATGTGCATCTTTATTTTAGTCATCAACTCCATCAAAGGGCTTCGCGATCAATTTATTTATTTTTTGTCCCTATGTCATAAGGGTTTACTAACTTTGAAGTTTGGAAGAGTATTCTTGCTTTGTAGAGATGTGTCTTGTTGACGACACGACTAAAACAAAAAAGGTGTTTTACCAGGGAACAGACATAACACTTATAGCTCTAATACAGATAAATGTATTCAAAACCATGTGAGCTTCATAGGTAGAGTTTTGTTCTATTATTATTTTTTTATCTCTGTATAATTCAATATGGTGGTTCATTTCGCTGTGGCGACCCCTGATAAATAAGATACTAAGCCGAAGAAAAATGAATGGATGAATGAATCTTTCAATATATATCCGCTTTAATAGTATAGTTACAATGTGGGTGCTGATTTTAGATTTAGATGACATTTTCTATCAACTTATGTTAAAAAATGTTAAAAACACTGATGATTTAACATCAAAAACACGGACATTTAAATCCATTTTTATAGTTTTTTATTGTTTAAATTTCATTCACATGACAAAATTAGCAGCAACAGTAATTTATACTTTTTATCTTGTTTAATTTGTATTTTAAAATGTGTTGTTGATTTAAAATAGGGACTAAATAGTGACTTAAAATAGTTTAAGTGATTAAAAAATTAGTAAAGATTTTAAATCATATTGTTCACGATATGAAAAAAAACCAGCTCATCGATATCATGAAATGAATGAATTATTGCCAATTAAATTATTATTTTAATATTTTTGCTTATTAATTAGACTAACAAGATTAACAACAAACTGAACAAAACATTTCATTGTTATACTATAAAACTATAAGAAAATATTGAATAATGTATATTATATTTTTTACATTAGTTATACAATATATTTATTTATTTGTGATGCATTACATTACAAACATTCTTATTACAAAGCAATAATTTATTTGACAATAGATGACTTATTTTCTATTCAATATATATTTATTTTGAAGATTGTATTTCTTAAATATTGAAGAGTACAGATAATAACAGAAAACAACACAAATATAGATCATTTATAATCAAGCAAAAAATATAAATAAGTTAAAATACAAAATAATAATAATAATAATAGGAAATAAAAATAGAATTTTGCTTTTTGTTATGTTTTCTATCACATTATTAACTTGATGCATAATGTATAATTAAACCAAGGCAGCTCACTAGGTTTTGTAACAGAAACACTGTTCATAAGAAGAGACAGACAGAAGAGAGAAAAAGAGAGACACACAGTCAGATACAATACTGATAAAGAAAGAAATCAATTTACCTTTCTTGTCTCCCACGTGTACAATGGTGCTGCTGTAGCTGCACTGGCTGGTGATGGAGACCACGCTTTCAGGCTTACTGGGCAGAGCGAGAGGAGTCAGAGACGGACTCACTACACCAGAGCCTGGAGGCTTTTTAGACACCTCTAATGACGACAGACCCGACTGCTCCTTCAGATGAGCCGGCTCTGAGCACACACAAAACCAAACCAATGTTAGAGCTCACCCAAAAACTCTGAACAGAGTCGGTTGAAAGAGATTTAGGTTAAGTGAGATCTTATGCCAGCTCCCATGAGTGTTTTTAGCAGTTTCCCTAAGTAGACAGAAATATTGGGTGTGTGGTGTAAGGGGTCATTTCATTTAGTTTAAAATTGTTTTCTGAACTTCAGTTTATGGTGAATTTATCAAAATAATAAGAGCCACACTTGTACATTAAACTTTAATATAGTATAGTATAGAAATATAGTTCCTTTGACTAGAATATGCAGTTTACAATATGTGAAAAACGTCAATTGACAGCTTTTGAGTATCAGTATCATATCAAATCAACAATATAAAAAAAGTTCCAGTTAAAGTTCACATTATTTGTAAAGTATATTTTCAACAGCCACAAAGCTGGCCAAAGTGCCTAAGATAAGAGCAAGTTTTTCAGACAAACTAAACTTAAATGGAAAATTAATCAAGTAATCATTTTCTGCAATGCTATTTAACATATTATAAAGTAATATTGCAAAATAAATTCTTTATCAACTCCTAGGTGAACTATGATTATCCTATCATGAAGCTTTATGACGTCATATGAAAAATACACTATATATATATGCAGAGGGGATGTTTGCAGTACCTTCAGACACTTGCATGGAGCTGTCAGCGCTCCTCTGCTTGTCCTCGTCTGAGTTTGAGGATGTGGTGTTGGAGGAGGATTGGCACTTTCTCTTGACTGTAATGGGCACATTACAGCTCTCCAGATAGCTGATTAAAAGACACACACATCAGGTTAGCAAATGACTAAAGCAGGATCAATGTAAACTAAAAGCATCTCTGATCTTGTTTGTTTCAGCTTTATGACCTTGTTTTGTACCATTATGCCCCTAAAATCATTTATTTACCGTGGTTTACGTGCACAACACGTGCAGTAGTAATTCTATTGTTTTAACTCTTTGAACTCCAAGAGTAACACGATGAAAATATCAGTATGTTTGCAGCAAATATTTGCCATCTTCATAAATTTTATATATATATATATATATATATATACACACACACAGCTGAAGTTAAAATTATTATCCCTCTTGTGAAATTAATTCTAAAAAGTGTTGCTTAACGTAGAGAAGTTTTTTTTCAACACATTTTTAAGCATAATAGTTTTAATAACTAATTTCTAATAATTAATTTGTTTTGTCTTTGCCACGGTGGCAGTACAAAATATTATTTTGCAAGACACTAACATTCAGCTTAAAGTGACTAAAAAATAAGACTTTCTTCAGAAGAAAAGAAAATATTATAGGAAATATTGTGAAAATGTCCTAATTCTGTTAAACAGCACTTAAAAAAAGAATAAATATTTCATAGGAAGGCTATTAATTTTGGCTTTAACTGTAATATATATATACAAAAACATACACATAGCCAGGGTAAAGGAATAGTTCACTCCAAAATAAAAATTATAATTATTATAAAAATAATAATTTACTCAGCAATTCTTCTTTTGAGGTCAGTAAAATAAAGGAACTCATAAAGGTTTGAAACTCTGAGGGTGAGTAAATAGTTAATATCTATCCATTAAGATCTATCCCTTTAAACCTGAGCAGGTCTCAATTCTGCGTCATTTTCCATGGCTTTAGGCTAGACATCCAGAACCGTTATTCTAGCTCCTGCAAAACCTAATGTGCTCTGCTGAATCATTCTTCCTCCAAGCACACTTCATTCAGTCTCTTTGCATAAGTGGATCGATATGTGCATTACATTAGTCTGTGAGTGGAGACGTGACTCTGTGTGTGTGTGTGTGTGTGTGTGTGTGTGTGTGTGTGTGTGTGTGTGTGTGCGTGTGCGTGTGCGTGTGCGTGTGCGTGTGTGTGTGTGTGTGTGTGTGTGTGTACCGGATGACGCTGTCCAGGCAGCTGATCTGCTGATAGGAGTAGACGGTCTGGTCTTTGAAGGCCAGCTCCTCCTGCACCGCCGCTCGCTGCTCCTCCTGGGACTCTCTCCAGTTCACCGGATACGCAGAGTCTTTGGGTCGAACCACTGGACTTTTCTGGACAAACTCTGAAGGGGAAGAAGAAAAGGGCTTTAGAAATCTGCACAATTATAAAAATGACCTTTTTAGGGATAGTTCACCCAAAAATGAATATTCTGTCATCATTTGCTCACCCTTTACATGTTTCAAACATTTATGTGTTTCTTTCTTCTGTTGAACACAAAAGAAGATATTATGAAGAATGTTGGAAACCATTTAACCATGGATTTCCATAGTATCTGTTTTGCGGTTTTCAACTTTCTTCAAAACATCTTTAGTGTTCAACAGCAGACAGAAACACATAGTCTGGAACCACTTGAGGGTGAGTAAATTTTAATTTTTGGTGAACTATCCTTTTAATGTCTTTTAAACTGTAATGCATTTAAACTATATAAAATATTTTATACATAATTCTATTCCATTCCATTCTATTCTATTCCATTTCATTTCATTCCCCTTTGTTCCTCTATCCTATCCGCTGATGTTTCAATAACACAGTTCAATTTACAACTCCAATTTTTGCTCATGTAAACTTATAGTGATTATCTGATACTAAATCTTGGAGACATTTGAGCACAGATTGCACACAAAGCCACAGACTACGATGACAGACGAGGTGCACAGATGGTGGAGGATGTGGGTACATACTAGTAGGGCTCTTCTTGGACTGCTGCTCCTGGTTTTTCTGCATGTGAACGCCTTTGCAGATCTCCTGAAAGCTCCTCTGAGAAAACACACACACAAAAAGACTCATCAATCCACCAGACTTGCTTTATCAAGACTTTTATGACTAAATACACTGTAAAAAAATGCTGGGTTTCACACAATGGATTTGTGTTGGAACAACATGAAGCAATTAAGTTAACTCATTAGTTTTTAATCATTTAAGTGGATTGAACATAAAACAATTAAGCAGTTCGAGCAAACAACAATCATTATTTTTTTTTAAGTGTATAACAGAAATGATATTTCACATTGATATGCGTAGATTAAAACCCATGAAAGACTTATGGTATTTAAAAAAAACAACAACATTAATTTTGGACACTAGTTGCACTCAATGAGCTAAATGTGAAATGTGTCCAGGGGCCTTTAGGCTACTTGTGATACAAAAATAAATGGTTCGGCATTTGGTTTAACTCTACGCTTATACTGTATCCATCACCACTTATCAGCTTATCAGCCCTTTCAGTAATTGTAGTCAACTAAAAGTCTTTACATTTATTACTCTAAAATTATTACAATTTCTAATTACAGCTTTGTATTTTAATAAATGTTTAAAAGTCATTTATTTCTGTGATGCAATGCTGAATTTTAAGCATCATTACTTCAGTCACGTGACCCTTCGGAAATCATTTTAATATGTCCATTTCTTGCCCAAAAAACATTTCTTATTTTTAATCAATGTTAAAAAAAACATGTTTGCTGCATAATTTGTTTTCCTTTAATTCTAACTTTTTTACTTTTAATGTATCCTTGCTGAAATAAATCTTACATCACCACTTATCAGCCCTGTCAGTAACTGTAGTCAACTAAAAGTCTTTAGATTAAAAGTTTTGCAAGAGCTTTACTAAATTTTCTTACCAAAGTAAAGCCAGTAGTCTTTTGTTATTTGTTTATTTATTTTTTTAGAAAAGGCTAATGTGTGCTTAATTTAAGTTAGTTATTTTGCTATTGCAATGCTATATTTGCTGCAGTTTTGTACTTTGACTCTTGACAGTCAAATCTGAA